>JARJCM010000460.1:0-64623 GCA_029233265.1 Mycena alexandri | reverse complement strand
CAGAAGCACAAAAGTAGCCGATGTCGCCGAGAGGCTGTAGCCATGCGCTGTGCAGGGTCAGGCGGTTGCTGCATAACAAGGCAGATCTTGGCGCCGTTTCCTGCTGCATTCTAGAGAGCGGCCAAGAGCGAAAAACAAACGAGAATAAGGCTCGTCTTCCTCCGAGTCACGTCTGTGCGTCCCCGCAATGTCGGAATCCAAAGTCTGTGCGCCCGGAAATTGTCGGAATATCAATCACTCATGTCTCAATTCAAAGGATTTGCGGTTCTTGTCATTCGTTCCCTTCGTTCGTTCCCTTTTTCCCATCTATTCTATTAAATTCCGGTTTGGTTATGGGCGCGTGCCGATATTTCCGTGTCTCGTTGGGGTCAAATCGCTCTTTCTAGCGGTGTCTTTCTTCCCCCCCTCCCCACCTCTGTGCTTCCTTCCTCGATATGGCCCCCCCGAACGACCTCACGCCCCAAGAAATTGCGGCTCTGATCAACCCCCAAAACCACCCATCCCGCCTCTCGCTCGACGAACTCGACAATCTCACCGCCGATCTCTCCACCGCCGAGCTTGAGGAAGTCGTTGAAATCATGGGTCTCGATGACATCGCCAGACAACTCCCCCCAATCGTCGAAAAGGTTCTCCTGGCCGCCAAAATCGTAGCTGTGCGGCCCCCCGGCTACGAGGGAAATCCGGAGCTTGACGAGGTTGTGCACAATTTCGATTTCGACTTGTACGAGCGGGGTTCAGTACATGTTTTTTTCTTGCACCGCTATCGGACTAATTAAAATTGGCTCTCTCTCAGCGGTTCACAGCCCTATCCGTCGTGTCCACGCGCACCTCCTCCGCGGCAGGCTCCCGCCACCCCTTCAGCGGCGCCTCGTGTGGCGCCTTCGCCGCTTCCTCCCAGGAACCTGCCTCCTCACGGTGCCGCCGAAGCACTCCGCAGTCGCGCGCCCCCTAACATTACGTCGTCCGCAGTCCGCCCGCACCGAGCGGGTTGTTTTTCCTGGTTCGAGCACCTCCCTTGCCAATCAACGCTGGGCTACCGTTCACAAGAGCGGTAACCGCCGTCCCGCGGCCAGAAAAACCTCGACTCCGCTGGCCTATGCCTGTTTTCTACGGCGGCCAAGTCGGCGCTTTCGAAGATTGGAATCGCGTGCTAGCCAGCATCACCGGCCACGGACTCGCCATCTACGGCGGCTTCCAGAGCGTCCAGGACGCGCAAGCCGCCATTGCCTATGCGCGCGCGAAGGGTTGGACTGCCGACGCGCCTTCGGGGTCCACCAGCGCGCAGCCCGTGCCCCCTACTCCTCTCCCCCTTCCTTCCTCCTTCGACCCCAATCCTCTCCATTCCGCCGGCACCCACAGCCTGTGGTACGCCGTCTGTCGTGGAGTCGTTCCCGGCGTTTACCGTACGTGGCTTGAGTGCAGCCTCAATACCACTGGGATCAAGGGAAATCTCTGCAACTCATTCGCTACTCGCGCGGAGGCGGAGGAGGCTTACAGCTCTGCGTTCCGAGGCGGCCTTACGCGCACAATCCCCCGCGTCGTTGACAGAGAGTAGATTAATTTAGTTGCAAGTCGAATATATTTTTTGTCCTCGCTCAAATACAATTCATGCCGTTTTAAATTACTGTCCCGGTTGTGTGTCCTGAAATTGCTGCTCTATGACTTTGGCATGTTACATTATCTGGCGGGCTCGCCATCTACTAAACAGGAGTTCGTCGTCTACTTGCAGGAGTTCGTCATTCAAAAGTCACTCCAGTCACAATGTCACTGGCGCCGCCGACGCCTCCTGCGACCACCACAGGGCCCCAGACCAGCTGAGCTTTTTACAGTGTCTTATTTGACATCCTACCTCTCGTGTTTGAAAAAAAATCCAACCGAACCCCCGCTGTAGGACCCCATATTGCAAACTGATGACGAACTCGGGAAATCCTTCAACTTTTCCTGTTCAGAACCGTTTAAGCTATCCCTAACGCCAGCAATCTTCGATTTACTATATTCACTTCTCCCTATCCTACTTTCAGATGTAAATTTCAAGTACCTACGTGACTTATCTGCCGGGAAACGCTGCCTACCTTGAACTCTTGCGCCGTCATGGTCTACCCAAAAAAAAAAGGGATCTCCTTCAGTGACGAACTCCTTAGGTGACGAACTCTCCTAACGAGCACTGCCACTCGCTTGCGGACGAGTCTCCGTCGTTCTTACCATGACCAAGATTAAACGCAGCCACGAGGAAGTCCTAGAGAGTCGCGCCGAGGCCGCTTGGAAATATCGTCAAAGGTGAGCTCTTGAAACCATGCGACTGCCTTGCCGGACGACGAATAACCTGTGTGCAGACATAAGGAGGAAGTCAATGAAAAAGCACGGCTGCGAATGCGAAAGTGAGTTGGCTTCCCGGCGTTTCTTAGAAGCCACCTCTGACACCCAGCTCCGGCGTCGCGAGCGCCTGAAATCGGCCCCAAGTGACGTTCAACTAGAGCATCGCCTCAAAGCTATCCAATATCGACGCAATTACGCAGAGTGAGTGCGCTGTGCGGCGGGAGGCGCCTGGGAAACTGAACGTACACCACCAGGCGCACGAAAAAAGGATCTGCATTGCAGCAGCCCGCTGACCAGACGAAAACGACCAAAAAAGGCCCTTCTCCCGCCAAACCCACTGCTGCCAAACCCAGTGCTGCCAAACGCACTGCCGCCGTCAAGCACACTACTCCCGCTAAACCGACCAAAGGCCCCGCTCCCACTAAGCCGGTGAAACCAATCAAAGACATCACAGCGAAACCGACCAAAGACCCCGCCGCAAAACCTCGCGCTGTCCCGTCCTCGAAACGGCCGCGCGCGCGGGGATCTCCCAGCCCGAAATCCTTGGCGGCCATCGAGGCGGGTGATTCTTCCTCCGATGAAGAGTCTTCTCGCAGCGAGGACAGCGACGATGAGCCTCGGTGGACTGGTGGGGGCAGGGCATCTGGCTTGAGCTTTGCGGTACGACTAACGGGCCAGCCTGGATATGTTCCTCTCCGCGGGCAACAGCCATTCATCCGAGATGGAGTTAGATATTGGTACTGAGAAATTTGACGGTTATTCGAGCCCAAGATCAGATTAAATAAATATAGTGTCATTTTTTGGGGAGTTGGGGGCACAAGTAAAGAGAGTCGCGGCGCGGTAGTAAACAGGGCATAAGACGTAGAAGAGAACAGATTAAGCTAAGGGAGTTCTAGTAGATGGTGTTGAGTGTCTCCGCGTCAGGCAGCTGCCCGTAGAAGCGAAGCTTCATTGTGTCCAGCGGCAAGTCGGATTCCCCAGGAAACGACGAGAGCACGGCATCCTGATCCAACTCGCGGCTACCCTCGCGAGCCGCATGCTCCTCTCGGGTCGCCTGAGCGGCGAATTCGACGTCCGTGCGCCTCCCGTTCTGGAACCAGCGGCGAATACCCGCCCCCGCCCATTGGACCAAGGAGTAGCGCGTCTCGTGCGGCCGCACCTTCACGAACGAATACCGGATAAGGCCAGTGGGGACGAGGATGCAAGACCCAGGTGGGAAGGCGACCACAAGGCCCAAGTCCCAGAAAATTATGTGACCGCCGTGCCTGTGGTTGTAGTGGCCCAATGCGAGGAGGATGTTCCATGAGCCAGCTTCATGACGGCGGTTTGTTTCCTGGAGGTGTGGGCCAAATTCGATGGTTGCCGCAGAGAACACACTGGAGGTCGACGGGTAAAGAGCATCAGACTGGTGCTTGAGGAACTGCTCCTTCTGGGTCGCGAGGGCGGCGAAGGCGGACGGGACGAAGACACTCAATAATTCTGTCGGCTCTGTCAGTTCGGTCACAGCACGTGGGCAACGTCACTCACTGTTTCCGTAACTGACCAAGCGCAGCATCGCGAGCCCAGTGAACAGCTGGAAGAAGATGAGGGCATTCAAGATGGACGCAAATTGAGGACGCCCATCGTCCTAGGAAACAACTGAGTCAGAATCGCGCCAATTCAAGAGCAAGACGAACTGACCGGCTTGGGTTCGTTGAAGTCATACCCAACACCGCCAGAGAGTACGGTCGACTTCCCGGCTGCAATATCTTCAGGGCTCTGGCGCGCCGACTTTTTAGCAATATCGCAGGCCTCGGTCGCTGGGTCGATGATCTGAGTTTTCCAATCGCCGTTGCGCGCTCGACCTCCGAGCATCAAAACGAGACGCTTGCTGGAGATGACTGGTCGCGGGAAACTGGGGACTTTTCAGCAAGCAACCACTGGGCTACCAACACAGCATGACTTACGCTCCACCCCACGGGATTAATCTGAGACGAAATCTGGAGTCGGGACCGAGGACCTCGTTGTACTCGTAGTCTCGGTCCTCGATAAGGCTGGGATCGATGGCGCCGCCCTCTGCAACGTGTATCGCAGAGCGAGGATGTCCAGCGTCGATGGCGGCGCGATCGCGGGCTAAAAGGCGCTGAACGCGGTGGAAGCGCTCCTCGCGGTCAGCCGCAAGTCGAGCCTTGGCGCGCGCCCGCTCTTGCGCACGCAACCTGCTATTCTTGGGCGACATGGACTTGGACTGACTGAGGGCTGCCACAGGTACTGCGGCCTCGGCCGCCGTTGCAGCGGCGGGCTCTTCATCGGGTAACGGATCCTCGGGGAAAGGCTGCTCGGGGTCACGAAGGGTCACCTCGGTGTGCAAGCGGTGGTGAAAGTCGAACTCGATGTGCGGTTCGAGCGGAGGGCTTTCCATGGCAGGCATGATGTAGGACGGGACTTGCGTCTTGATTTTGGGAGGCCCCGAGCGAGTCGGGGCTGCAGCAGCGGCGGGGTTGAGACTACGACGCATGGGGGGGTTTTTTGGCTTTGAATTGGGGTAAGTTGGGTTAATACCCACAGGGTGGCTATAGCCTAGCCCTCCGGGGACTCGGCAGCCAGTGTGTAGCTACGGTCGCTTACTAGCCGAATCCCCAACCGCACATTTGGGAAGACAACCGGACATTTGAAACCGGCCAAAATCGGGCCAAACAAACAAGGGAAGGATAAAGGGCGCCGGAAAACTCGCAATCGAATCACCCCCCGTTGACGCCCACCGCAGCAAATGACTACTGAACCTGGAAGTCAGTTCCCCCAAAGTAAGCTTCGTCCCTCCCCCCTCCAAGCACTTCTTCAACCTGAACCTACATTTACAGACCGCTTCCGTGTTACCTCTTACAACGTCGCGACAACCAAAGTGATGCGTGGGCTGCCTGCGTGGGTCTTCTATTCTTTTTTTTATCACCCGAAGCGCTGATAATGATGAAGGGCGGAACAGGCGACAGTCCTCGCGGAATACAAGACTTCGCTCCACCGCGCTGCCGCTGAGCGTTCGTGTCAGTACACCGCGACCACCTATGATATCTGCTGCCAGTACTACAAGAATATCGACGCACTTGAAGCTCACAACCGGGCCCTGGCCCAGCAGGACGGGTAAGCTATCTTATTCACCAGATTTATACATTACTGACTATACGGTGCAGAGACAAGGACAGTATCTTTAGTGATAGCGACAGCGACGATGAGCTGCCGCCCTTGGAGCCGAGGTCACCGTCAACGCCTGGGTCCACCACCGCCGCCCCCGACGAGGAGATGCAATTGTTTGAGACAGTCCACGAGGGGCGTACGCTGTACGTCCCGGCCAACATCGCCGCCATGCTAACCGATGCTGCGACGCAGCCGCCTCACAGCGGTGAAGAGCAGAGCGACGCCCTCAGCGACGACACCTCTGAGATCTCGTCCGACGTGTCGGAGGAGGACCACGCCCCGTTTGGGTTTCCAGCAAAGGTGGTGGGGAATATCACGAACGGGGAGGCTATCGAGCGTGTGTGGATGGAGGAGTAAGTATCGGGATCGGTTTTGTTTCGAGCGTTGCGCTAAATTTCGCTTCAGGTATCTGCCCACCAACAAGGAGGACGGGCCAGGCCTCGGCTATCGCCTTTCAGACCCGTCGGGCCCGGTTCATGAGCTGCAGGTAAGTTTGTACATGCTGTTGCTCAACGAGACTCCTCCTTATCTTGATGGGCAATTAGATCATCAGTATTTCCGGTTCCCGCGATGTGCAGTGCAACTGCGTCGACGGCAAGCACACCGTCTACGAGCGTCACCAGCAGTTCGCGTACGTGAACAAGGCCGGCGATGTTGTTGTGAAGAAGTCCCAGACGCTGCTACTCCCTCTCAATTAGCTTCCCTATGTATTTTATTTTACCAATCGTTTCACATCGGCCGATGTGTTCGAGTCGGCCGAATGTCTTTGCTCGCACGTGTGAACGGAGTTGATTAACTAATGCAAACAAAACGAACTCAAAGACTCGCTCGTTGCCAGTTGGGTCGCGGGCGACCCCGCGCAAGTTTCAAGCAAACACAATGCGGAAATCGATGAGGAAATCAATCACCACCGTCTCTTGCGCCCTCGTTCCATGTCCTTCCGCGCCCCAAATCGATCTCAACGGCTAGACACATCCATTCAATATGAGACGCGCGCAGGAGACACCTCCTATGACACCACCTTCTCAGTATCTCAGGACGGACGTCGTGGGACAACGAGGGCGGTAAATGTAGGCGTGGGCACCAAGCGACGCAGAGTCCTGCCGTCCGATCTTACAGACACCTTGGCAAACTGGATACCGCTCGCAGATGAAGGCGGGCTGGACGATGACGACGACACCACTGGGGAAGATGCGGACACGGGTGAGAAACGGAAAAGATACGAAAACTCAGTACGTACTTTTTTGGGAGGGCAGCTGGTTTCGACGCTGAGAGATCTTTCAGGATGATACGATGAATGCTTGGCGCCCCTACGCGCAACGTTTCCTCGATGAGCTAGTGAGGAGGGAGGCTTTGCTGGAGGGGGCGAAGTGCCTATGTTGCAAGGCGCCGTTGACCGCGGCCTCACGCCGTTTTCGCTGCGGCGACTGCGGGGAGTTTGTGCAATGCCTCAACTGCGCCTTAAGTCGCCACACGTTAACGCCATTGCATCGCATCCAGGTATGTTGCTCTCCATCTTCAAAGATGTTTTTCCTTACCCGCGAATAACCTTCCCCAGGAATGGACCGGCCATTTCTGGACGGCGTCGTCACTGTCCGCAATGGGGGGCGTTTACCAGCTCGGCCACGGTGGACACCGCTGCCCACACCCCGTACCCACGGAGCGCACCATGGTCATCTTGGACACCCAGTACATCCATACCATCAAGTACCGATACTGCGCCTGCGATCAATCCGATAATACGCAAAATCTCGAGCAGCTTCTGCGAAACGGGTGGTATCCAGCGACGATCGTGGACCCCGCGACCTGTGCGACCTTCGCAGCGCTAGACCTTTTCCGTTTGCTAAACGTTGTGGGAAATATAAACGTCCGCGACTTTGTTACGACTCTGGAGCGCCGCACGAATGCGACCAATGTGAAAGCACTTCCGGTAAGTTCTGTATCAGATTTAAGGAGGGCGGCGCACTGACTCCTATAAACAGGATCGTTATAAAGCGTTTGGGCGCATGGCGCGCCAATACTCCTGGCTGATGCGCCTACTGCGCGCAGGCCGAGCGCATGATATCCTTGGGATGATGAAAACAAAGAACGGCGAGTGCGCCGTGATGTGTTGGGCGTGTCCTCACGACGGCATCAACCTCCCCGAAGGCTGGCGTGACGTGTCGGCAGAATTCCGGTTTGTGTCGCGTTGCGGGTCTTTGCTCGAGACGTGCAATAGCTGACAGATTCTGCAGGTTTTTGTATATGTTGCTGGTCGCCATAGACGCGAACTTTCGCCTCAAGAATCGACTACGAGCCAACGAGCGTGATGACCCGCCGCTAGGCGGGGGCTGGGGGTATATCGTGGAGGACCGACCCTACAAAAAACACTTGAAGAACTATGTCGCAGAGAATGATGTGAGTGTGTTGATGCGCGAGGGGGAGGACAACACTGACCACGTACCCGCAGGTCAGCACCTGTATCGCATTCGCGGCGTTATTGCAGAAGGACACCCGCTTGACCACTGGGCTGCGCTGCTCGGGAGTGGGCGGAGTTGTTTGCGCTCGGCACGAGCTTGTTCGCCCGCAAGGGGTCGGCGATCTACAGAAGGGAGAGAGGTACGTGCACGGCGAAGCCAAGCACCAATGAGCAGGAACTGATTCTAAATTAACAGATATGCGAACATGGACTACATACTCTTGAGCGCCGTGCTAGGCATCACAGCGATGTATCTCACCATATCCTACGATATCGCCTGCCAATGGCGGGTCAACTTCGAACCGCGGATGAAGGCGATGCCGAAACGCCTGCATCTGGACCTCGACAAGACCACAGTCCTGTTCGGGCTGCCTGTGTGTGCACGCGTGTTACATCCGTGCCAAGAAGGGTGTAATCAACTATATATAGTCCAAAGGCCAGTTAATCGGCCTCAACCGATTACAGTGGTCTTTTGGCCCAGTTGGAACTGCTGTAATCTTTGGGCACAGCTTTAACAGTGTAATCGGTTTATACCTGGTTGCGAGGTTCAAAACCCCACAATGGCATTCTTTTGCAGGCCTGGGAAACCTGCTTGATTTGCCATCATTTGATCTCGGAACGGCCAGGCGGGGTGATTCCCGGGGACCTTCTGTGTATTGTTGATCTCATCAGAGTGTTGCGGCCGGCTGTCCGCCGGTTGTGGTTGTTTGCACAAAGCAAACACGAGGTTCCACAATCGTGGAATACTCAAGTCAGACCTGATCCGATGTTCCGGATCACTTAAGGCTGATGGTCCAACACTTCGAGGGCTCAGTGTCCAGTGGGGGGATACTGTTACATCCGTGCCAAGAAGGGTGTAATCAACTATATATAGTCCAAAGGCAGTAATCGGCCTCAACCGATTACAGTGGTCTTTTGGCCAGTTGGAACTGCTGTAATCTTTGGGGCACAGCTTTAACAACGCGCTGGCGCACGAGAAGAAGTGTCAGGTCCGAAACTCTCTGAGTTACGTACGGGCGTGGGTCGGACTGACGGAGAAGGGATCCGAGAGGACGTGGGCAGAATTAACCCGCTGGCGTGGGCGACGAAGGAGATGGGCGCCGGCGCGCGCGCGGACGCGATCGAGGACAACATTGACCATCACAACTTCGAGAAAAATGTAAATCAAGGTGCGTTTGGCGTTAGCTCGGGAACTTGCGAAGCCTAACGAAATTAACAGGGACAACGTTGCAGCGCAAGCTGATTCTCGCGCTAGACGAGCGCGATGCGCATATCGAAGCCTTCAAACAAATAGACGCGACCACTTAAGAGCGAATTGCGGCAGGAATGGCAAGAGATGATCGAGGAGTGGTTGAGGGACGATACGAACCCCAACCCTTACGAGCTGGCGGAGGGGGCAAAGGGTAAGTTTGTTCATATCGCCAGAAATACTGCCGGCGTTTTCTAACGGATACATCAGGAGGTTCTAGCGAGGCTGCGATTCGCCTGCAGTTGACCAAAGACGAGGCGCAGGAGGCGGCTGGTGGAGGTGGAAAGCTGCAGGGGTCGAGTGTGACGTCGTTCTTAACAGCGGGATTGCAGTTGGAGGAAGCTCAGTAAGTGGTAACGACTATTGTAGTGCAGGGGATTTTGTACTAACAAGGATTGCATTGTAGGCGACGTATCCGACGTGAAATCAAAGGTCGCTCGCTGCTGGTCGCCGACCAGACGGAACGCGTGGAGGAAATGCGCGTGGCGTTTTTCTCCAAGCTGTCAAAGTTCCGAGACCTGCAGGCAGTGTACATGCGAGCGGCGGTGCGGCAACTAGAGCGGGCGGAGGATGCACGGGATCCCGAGTTACCGCCGCCGCGGGCGGAGGATGTGAAGTTATAGCTACCATCGGAGCTGCCGGCGGCCGTGAGGGAGGACGGATGTCGAAACGGGCTACCAGGGATGGAGGGACGGCTGCGCGAAGGCCAATGTCGCGACGCGCTCGTAAAGCTGAGGAGCAACTTGCACGCGAAGCGATATCTGTTGACGTGGCGGGACTCGGGCGGCGTGGCGGGTCAACGGGCGGCGACACGGGCCTTTTCGCTGATCGGGCGCGTAGGTGAGAGGGTGGATGTGGCTACGACGAAATATCGAGGGGCGCGAGCGGCGTTGCTGAAGTTACGGGGCTCGGAGGAGTGTGGAGCATGGCGGGAGTTGAAGGCGACGGACGTGGAACTAGACGAGGAGCAGGAGGTGGACACCGCTGCGCGGAAGAAGCTGGGTTTAATTGGCTCGAAGCGGTCACGTCGAATGGCCGCTGCCGGGTCGTCGAAGAAGAAGACCGTCTCGTGGATTTGGACAGCGGATGGGGGCCCGGGGGACGATGAGAAGGAATTACATGACTGTAAGTTTCGTTCACTCAGAGGCATGGCGAGGACACTAACTGGTACTGCAGCTGTACGTGTCGAATGGGCAAAGGCGAAGGCGAGAAAGGAGCGATGGGAGGAGGAGGTACAGCTCCTGCGGGAGGAGATGAGACGCGTTCTGCGCTTCCTGCAATGGCGCTCGTTGTGGTGGGAGACCCGGCGGGGGAACAAGGCGAGAGAGGGTTTCGCAAGAGCTGCGTGCAGGGCTGGAGGCGTACGCCGCACGGCAAGCTGCCGGCGTGCGTGCGATTGCCCGCAGGTTCAAGGCGACCTGGGACAAGTCGGCCGCGACCGCAGTGCGCTTGGCGGTGGCGGAGGACCGGCTACTCGTAGAGGTGATGGCGGCATTTAGTTTGGCGGAAGGGGCTGCATTAGGGGAGAATGACGATGCGGAGATGAGGGACGATGATGGCGAAGGGCCCAGCGGAACGCGGGGGGACATGGAATTGGGCCAGGCGGCAACGATGTAAATTTTTCGTATTTTTCTGGCCAATTATCCATAATTGCCTTTTCGGGACGTAGGCGTAGTGTCAAGGTCGGTGCAATGACAACTTGATCAAAAATATGATCTGCGTCGGCAACGAGGAGTCTAAAATAAGTTTGCCTATCGTGAGAATCGAGTGGGGAGGTGGCGGCAAAGGTATATGCATGAATATATAGGTGAGGAAGTGAGTTGGGGACCGTAGCCAGGGGGTGGCTAGAGCCACGCAGATAGCCAAATTATGTTCTGGCTACAGCCACCCATAGAGGCTCTATGTTACAACTACGGGTGCATTGGGAGTCACGCTGCACGAAGTAGCAGGGCGCGACGCGCTGGGTGTAAAAACGCACTGTCGCGAGCACAGCTCGCGCGAGAAGATAGCGTAGAGACATGAAAAACACTTGAGTCTTCCCGAATATGTCGGGGGCCGAGGCGGAGCGAGCGAGACGGGCGAGGCGAGCAAACTGGCAGAGGCGAGGGGAGCAGGTGTACCAAGAAGCGAACCGTCGTCGTAGCACATAGTAGAGATGGAAAAGAGGCTGTGGGAATTAGGCGAGAGCGGTGGGGAGAAAAAACGGACTTACCGGCCCGATGACATTCTCCACGATTTAGATCACCAATCGCCGTCGACGAAGAGTTCGGCGAGGTCTGGGGGGAGCTCAAAACGGCGAGTAAGGCGTTTGTCGAGCGGGAAAGAAGGCAAGCCACGAGAGGGGCGATCGGCCGGATGAGTTTTGATTCGACATAGATCAGTTTGGGCACGATCGAGTGAAAGGAGGTCGTCGCGAACGCGCGACGGGCACAGAGGTTGAGGTGGAGGTTGGGGCTGCGGGATTTGGAGAGAGCGCCGATGGCGGCCTTGTTATCCGAATGGATGAGAAGGTGGATGTCTCGAAAATCGAGCTGGACAAGGAAGAGGTAGAGGATTTCCAGCGCGCGATCGCCTCGAGCCAGCAGATGTCGCGTCCCGGCTCCTTCCAGCCGTCCTTGAGCCTCAGCGAGTACCACTTGCGCCCAATAACAAAGCCCAAACCCCACGACGTCGACGAAGATGTGCTCATCGCGCAGCGGCCCGATGCGGCGGAGCTGCCGGAAGAACGTCTGGGTCCGCGAGCCGGTGCTTCCACCACTTGAGGGTATGCCGCGCAGAGGTGGAGAGGTGGCGCAAGGCGGATGTGTTGCCCTTGTAATGCGCCATGAGGTTAGAGAAGACAGGTAGGGCGCGAGAGCCGGCCTCGTGGATGAAGGAAACGTGCACAAGCGTGCCGTGGAGCGTCTGTAACTCGAGTAGGGAGAAAGAGCCGGATTTCTCTGCGCGAGCGAGGAAGGAGGAGACGAGGGCAAGGTACTTGAGGCGCTTCGGCTCGGTGAGGGAGACGCGGCGTTCGATGAGGTCCCATAACAAACCCAAGAACACGATGGTGTCGTCGTAAGCTTTGCCGGTCTTGACTGGATGCCATGGCGTCTTGACGCCGTCAATGAGGGCGAGGGACGCGTCGCGGTCGAGTCGATATCTGTAAGTGCCGCTACTGAAAGGGCCGTTGGCATTGGGAAAGCGGAAGTTTGCGAGGTCGTCCTCGTAGCCGAGTACGTTGCCGTCCTCGCCGGTCTCTGCGCGCCAAACGTCGATGATCGCGCGACAGATCTGGCCGGCATTGCTGCTCGCGGACGCCGAACCGAACGGGTGGCAGTGGTCGATAAAGAACATGCCGTCCAGCGACGCCACGAGGAACGGTTTGTGGTCGGGGAGGACGGGTGTTGTGCGATGAAAGGCTTTGATGTCGAAAGCACAAGCCTGGGTACCCTTCGGGGCATTCGAAATCTACGAAACGTCAGCAATACGCACGTAGTTGGTGGACCCGAGCTGGAAATGAGGAGTATAGAAACGAGGTATGGGAAATGCCGGCGCGATCCGCGGTGCAGGCAAGAGCACAATATACCCGCTATGCGAGTGAGGACGGCGCGCGGCGCAGGAAGAGAAAACCATCACACTCGCGATGCGAGGGAGGCGTGCGGGCGCAGGAGGAGAGAGTATGCGCGGGCGGGAGGAGAAAGCATACGCGCGGCGAGGGAAGCAGAGAGAGCATGCGCGCGGCGGGGGAGCAGAGAGAGCGTGCGCACGGCGCAAGGGAGAGAGATAACCATCACACTCGCGATGCGAGGGAGGCGTGCGCGCGGCGCAGGAGGAAAGAGCATGCGCGCGGCGCGGGGGGGATGAGAGCGTGCGCGCGGCGCGGAAGGAGGGAGCACGGAACTCGGGAAACAAATAAGCGTCAAAATTGGGTAAAGAGGACTCACCAAGTACGCCACATCCAAGGCGAAATCGAACCTCGTTGGGAAATCGGACTTGTCGATGAAGGAATTAACCGATGGCGAGCCCGAGAATCTGTCGTCCTTGGAGATGGTGGCGGCAGACTCTGTATTTTGGCGGGAGGCCGGTCCTTCGTAGTGTTCGGATACAAGCATGGGCGAGCAAAATATAGGTCCGCGACAGATTCTCTCCGTCTCCTCCAGGGAGAGAAGGGGCCCGACATGCGGCCCAATTCCAGTTCCGTATCGAGGTATTTTGAGACGAGTGACGGTGTTCCATTATTGAATTATTGTTGGGTATGATGATCGACCGGTTAAGGACCGGGAAACGTCCAAGAGGGAAGCCTTGTTGCAGATTCGTCAACGGATGCGCTTATGACAAGTGCGCATCACTTTGCCCTGTGTCAGGAGTCTATTGAGTTCGCACGGGTTGTAAGGGTGGATGACGCGGCTCGAATAAAGCAATGTGCTGGGCGTCGCTGGCGATCGGAACAAGACGGTGGACAACGAAAGGCCGGAGATCTGGGTATGTGAGGGTAGGCGGATTTATTCCTTCTAAGGCTGCGCTCGTCGCTATAAAACTCAGTGTCTCGATCAAAACGTAGTCGCCGTTGCGCACGCGGCGGCAACGGTCGTTTGCGGGCAAGGCGGCGTGGTCTCCGCCGCAAAGGCTGCAGACGTGAAGGGGGCGACGCCGGCAGGGTGTCCTGACGCCTCCGCATCTTCCCTGCAAGTTGAAGCCAAGACAAATTGTCTTACGCTCACCGCGCGCGCATTTGAGCGTAGTTCTGCTCGTATGTGGAGAAATACTCCTTGCGGTCCCTGAACTCCGTCTGGTTCTTCGGGTGATCGCGGACGACGTGACCTTGTCCACAAATGAGGCAGACCAACGCGCGGACGCCGTCATCGTTCCGCCGAAAGGAATCACGGGCGGGGCCCCGAAATGAGTTGCGGCCGTTGTCGCGGTCGCCACGATCGTTGCGGTCGTTCCTCTCGTAGCGGTCGTTGCGGTCGTTCCTCTCGTAGCGGTCGTAGCGGTCGTTCCTCTCGTGACGATCGTTGCGGTCGTTCTGGCGGTCGGGGGCGGGGTGGCCTCGATGCAGAGCTGGAGGAGATGGTGGACAAGTCGGAGAGCTTGGTCGTGTGCGAGCCAAGCGTCCCATTAGCGATCTTCTGATTCACCTTGTACGCTGTGATGAGATTGCCGACGCGGGACGTCCATAAGTCCTTGCAGAAGCCGATGTCGTTGTCTAGAATCATGTTACGGAGCTCACGCTCCTCTGGATACCAAACGTCAAAGAGCAGCTCGAAATCGGGCAGGGCCACGAAGAATCGCCCGTGAAGCTCCATCTCCTCCGCATACGAAGAGGCGGTAGGGTTGGCCAAGGTCACCGCAGGGCACAATACCTCGAGCGCCTTGACAAAGTTCTTCATTGCTTGCATCCATGTGAGGGGTGAGATGTCGCCGGGGTTTTCATCGGAGCCCCACTCCTTCATGAGTCGTGTGACATCCAGGATGCTCTTCTCGGTCGCGTTCGGTAACAACGTATTCTTCTTCATCGGCAGCTCCGTGCAACGCTCCGTCGCGAAACGCAGACGCGTATCGGTAAACCAGAACAACGGCGGGTGAAGCTTGTGCTTCAACGCGACTAGAAAGACGTCAGGGATGGAGACGGGGGGGCGACTCAGCACATCGATCTTCTTCGCCTTCGCCATGACCAAAGAGCCCGCCAGCTCCGACTTCCCATCCTCTTTCTTCGCAGCAGCACGCTTCGTCCTCTCGGCGATGATGATGTCGAGGACCGGGGCAGGGATCGGCGCCAATGTCGACGTGCAGCGCTCGGGGGAGGTAATCATTAGCTCCATTTCTTCCTCCGTATACTTGTAGGACGCGCGCAGGCGCTTGCCGATATCAATCGTCATGGCCGGCGTATCGTCGTCGTTTATCGCGTCCTCGTAGAGGCAGGTAAGCTGCTTGCTGGCCGAATTAGCCACTTCGACCTCGTGGTTATACAGATTCCGTTCGCGAAGAGTCATGTCGTCCGGAATGTCACGATCGGCGGGGTGGGGTGCGCCAGGCCTTGAAGTCGAAGGTTTTGAGCAAAGGGAGGTCCAGGCCGCAGGTAGACTTTGGTGGCATGTTGTGGAATGTGGAAAGTACGAAAAAGTGAGGATAAACGCGTCGAGGGGGTGTTGAGGACGAGACGTGAACGGAAGCGAAGAGCAACAGGCGATGGGCTTCAATAATAATATAGATAAATAACGCGTGTAAATCTAATCTCGCCTTATCTACCACTCAGGCGGGCTCGTGCCTCGCCAGCCTGAGCTCACAGCAAGGTAGGCGTATGAGCGAAGACGGGAGAAATCACATGGAATTTGCTTAAAAAATGGGGGCTGGGAGCGATACTATCTGAGACATGTAGAGATGTTCATTTGTGAGTTTGGAAGACGAGGGCGCGTCAATGACGCGGCTGACAGAGACTAATTACCGCAATATCTGTGTGTGGTGGACACACACGTGAGATCAGAAAAGATAGAGGGGTTTCGTAAATCATTGATGCTCGATTTTTGTCAATTTTGGCACCCACGTCGTGACGTAAGGTTACTAAGTACTGCACTAAACTGCACCCGAAAAATCCGCAACACCTTTGAGTCCTCACACCAAGCAGCATAGCTACTATCTGCTAGCTTATCACCATTGAGCTGAAAATCAATTAATCTATATTGGAAGAGGGCTACTGCAGTTCATTCCGCAGCAATATGGAAATGTTGCTGTCAGCTGGCTATCAGCGCCAAAGCATCACATCAATCTACGTTTGACACACGAACAATGCGGCCAACCCTTCCTTGGATCTTCTATCACAGCCTTCTGCCTAATTAAAGGCACAAAGTGGCCCATACGTGTTTCTCCCACCCTTCCCCATATCCTTGTCTCTGCTCGAATATATTCTTTCCCAAGTCTACTCTTTGGTTGGTTTTATCGCACATGCATTGGCACTGGCTGACATACATAAGATCCACAGTTAGAATGGACATGCCTCTCCTACCTGGTGGTCTCCACCTTACCATGCATGGTGCAAGACAAATTGTTTATTATGTCAACATCAGTATTTATTTTACCCAGGAGGCACAGGAGGTGATGGTGGACAGGGTGGCGGACACGGTGGTCATGGAGGTGTTGGGGAGGGTCCCATTCTGAATGTCAATTATGGCAACAAGGAAGAAGAACGCAAAAAAATCATTGACTGGCTTTCACCTATCAATTTCTTTCTACGACAGGCAGATATTTTGCAGATGCAGGAGAAAGGGACGGGTGGATGGCTGCTTGAACATCCTCTCTTTAAAAAATGGGAAACTGGTCTTGGATGCACTCTTTGGTGCTGTGGCATTCGTATGTAATTCATCACCCTCATAGCTCCCAGACTAATCAACCTGAAATTCCCAGCCGGCGCTGGGAAAACAGTCCTTGTGTATGTTCATTCCCAACATCGAGTGAGTATTAATGGTGATGACAATTCCAGATCAATGGTGGTGAACCATCTCGGCACTCAATTCAAAGGCAAAAATACTGGTGTTGCTTGCATTTATCTGAACCACAAGGAAGTCGATGACCAGACACCAGCTAGGCTTCTTGCAGGTCTCTGGAGACAGCTTGTACTTGACAGGGATATTGGCTTCATTGCAGAGAAGTTATACAAGCAACACCAAGAGAAGGGCACTGCGCCATCTCTGGAAGAAGTTGACAATGTGCTCAGCTCTAGCTTCAAGGAGTTTTCACAGGTGTTCATCATTGTTGATGCTATGGATGAATATCCTGAGTTTCAACGGGAAATTCTACCGCAACAACTAGCAGCAATGGGCAGCAATGTGAACTTGATGATCACTTCACGGCCAAATATTTCTCTGGAGCCCTCATCTTTCCGCAATCTTGAAAGACTAGATATTCATGCCACAAAAGATGATCTTCAAAAATATGTTGATGCGCAAATTGGATTGTCACCACGGCTGCACATGCATGTGATGAAGCAATCTGGGTTGCGAGAAGAGATTCACTCAAAAATCAACACTCAAACCGTGGATGGCATGTAAGTAGTAATGAGTTGTTGTGAGAAAATAACCCACATAAATTTGCCTAGGTTCCTTCTGGCCAAGCTTCACATTCAGTCTCTCAGCACAAAGAACACCATAAAGGCACTTCGAGAAGCCATGAAGGAACTACCAAAAAGGCTTGATGATAGCTATGATATAGCAATACAGCGGATAGATGATCAGACGGAAGAAGACAGAAAAATAGCTCGTTCCACCCTCATTTGGGTTGCAAATGCAAAGCGACCACTGAATGTCTCTGAGATAACAGCAGCTCTGGCCATTGAACCTGGGGACCGGCAGCTTGATGAAGACAATGTTCTGGACATCAAGATTATTATTTCTGTCTGTGCTGGGCTTGTCATTGTGGACAAGCAGTCTTCTGTAGTGCGACTTGTCCACTACACCACCCAGGAATATTTGGACAAAATTCAGGCCGAGAAATTCCCAGATGCAGAAACAGAGATAACACACACTCTGCTCACAGTCCTTGCCTTTGATAGATATCCAAATCAGTCCTGGAGTCATTGGAGGGCCACTTTACCCCCACTCGTTGACTATTCTCAATATTGCCTTGCACATGCTGCTGGGCACCCTGAAGAGCAGCTCAGAGAAAATCTTCTGATGTTTCTTGATCTGGCTCCCCTGTGGAATAAAACAATGATGTGGGTATGGCACTCCCCACCGTGGAATTATGCAGATTGGCCATCACAACCCTCCGCATTGTGGATTGCTGCAGCTGCAAACCTTGGGAACACCACAAAGTTTCTATTGGAGGGGCTGCTTTTGCCCGGCTATCGAGGAACAGAGATTATTGTTGCATCATACTATGGCCATTTTGATATTGTTCAGTTGCTAGTGGAGAGTGAGGGACATGCCAATGCACAGAGCGAACAATATGTTTGTGCATTTTATGTAGCATTAGTCAAGCAGCATAAAGAAGTTGCAGAGCTGCTCCTCAGCAACCTCATTCCCAAGCACAGCGATGCTGTTCATCTGACTCCAGATAGCCATCCAGATGAGCTTCGCACTCTGATCAACCATGGAAATTCTGTGCAAACCTCCAACTCACTCAGCAGGCTTGCACTTGCACTTTGGACACGATTTGAGCAGACAGGTCAGCTGACAGACTTGGAGGAATCCATTGCTTTTGACCGACAAGCATTGGAGCTGAGACCTGGGTCCCACCCTGACCAATCTGGCTCACTCAACAACCTTGCAAATGTGCTTGAGACCCGATTTGAGCAGACAGGTCAGCTAGCGGACTTGGATGAATCCATTGCTCTTCACCGAGAAGCATTGGAGCTGAGACCTGGGTCTCACCGCAACCAATCCAGCTCACTCAACAACCTCGCAAATGCACTTGCAACACGATTTAAGCAAACAGGTCAGCTGGCAGACTTGGAGGAATCCATTGCTTTTCGCCGGCAAGCATTGGAGCTGAGAACTGGATCTCACCCCAACTGATTCTGCTCACTCAACAATTTTCCTTCTGTGCTTTCAACATGATTTGAACAGCAAGAACTATATCATAGGGAGGTAGGCAGGTAGCATTACATGGCACAGTCCAACTCATGAACACCATTTCCAGGAATTTTCCTGGTGTACAATCAAAACCATGTTGATATTTTGTTAAACTGAACCACAAACAGAGTCTAAACAGAGTTCACATAATCACTGATATGTATATAGGGAGTTCCAACGTGAGTGTGAGTCAGAGTAGACATGGTGTTACTTGTATAATCCATATGCTCTCTCCTCTCCGTTTCCTCTGCTAATTCTCCTTACAGCAATTTGCGGTACATAAGTCATGGGTGGTTTTTGAGTGCTCTGATTAGAGCACGATGTCAATACCTCTCAGACTTTGAATACATGGTTGCCACTGGCTAGCCATCAACACCGGGGGGCCGAGTCACCAATGTGGTGAATATGTTTGGGCCTTCTTGTACAACAAATGAAGTACGAGTTTGCAGTTGTGTTGTCTGTTTATAAGGGACTAGTCTTTTTGTAATTTGATGTAAAACGGCTTGACATATCCAGCACCTTCTTGGATTTGAAGACTCCTACTGAGAACAAAAGAAGGACTTCAACGAGGAAGAAAGAAAAAAGTGGAGTAGACCGTCACCATCACCCGGGCCTGAGTTGAACGGGGGATCCTGCATTAAGGTTTGGACTGTCACCAGTTCACACAGATGCACACCGTGTGTGACCAGGTGTTCCTATGAGACTTGGGTTTGTGTGAACCAGATTGAGGTTGAATTGAAGCCATCTGTAAGCCTGCCGGCTTACCACGGACCGATCACTGCTTACATACGGTAGTTGTCTCTTGTCGTTTACCTTCGTGTCTCGTCGTACTGCGTGCTCACTCGCTTGTCCTCGAATATACTGTGGTCTTGTTGACTTGCGTGTGATTCAGGTTTCTTGTGTTTCCTGCCGGCCGCAGGTTTCCATCTTTTTTTCAACAACCACCGCGGACGTTCCCTTTGACTTCTGGCCATCTGGGCATCCTCCTGGCTTTTACCTCTTGTTTATACCACCTTGGGATGGTCCACACTCCTCACCAGGTCTTGCCGGCTCGTTCCATCCTGTTTTCCTCGCCGCACATTGTCTCTGCATTTGGCCATGTCATCATCGCGTCCCCATGTTTGCATCGTGTCTCTGGTGTTCTGCACACTCTCGACACTGTCCACTGCCTTCAGAATCCTTTATCTTGTATCACCACAACACCTTAGCCACCGCTCAGCGCCGCTGGTCCCTGCTGCCTGTTTTCGGTGCAGATTGTCATTTCGAGCTTCCCCATGGGACACAAACTGTCGCTGCGTCGTCTTGACATCCCACTGATGTCTGGCTGTGCCTGCCTGTTGCACACATCGAGTTGTTGGATTTGGAGACGAAATTTAGCTGGAATTTGGTCCGGGATGTTGGTGCAGGATGAATAGGTGTGCACCGTCCTTTCACTGCCATTGCTCCTCGACTATCACCACCCTCATCGGCCTATTTGTTGCCCGTGTGCACCTCCCACCCGCGCACAATCCATCCTCGCTCCGCACCGTGGCTGTCTGCTTTCATGCTGCTGGTTACCAATTCACCTTCGCCTTCACGCCTTTTCCTTAACCGCATTGACACCACCCATCAGTTGCTATGCCCGGCTTGTTCTCCCATTGTGGTCCTTCACCTCGCACACGGGTTTGCCGTTGCGGTCATCGCACATCGTGTTTCAGTTGGTCCGACTTCACAGCCCAACCTTGCTCCGCCGCGCGGTAGCCTGCGTTTTCGAATTTTGCAGGCCCTTATTATACTCGTCACCATCAAAAGTCATCATCTTTCCCCGTTTAAAAAAGCAGCACACCAATTTATCCACTGTAACAACACAAATACATTCAATAACGAGTATGTCCTCCGTTTGCATCAATAACCGCTGCAACAACCTCCGGCATCCGCTCGATAAAGCGATCAAAATCTGCGGGGGTGATTTCCGTCCAAATCTCTAAGATTGCGGCTCGCAGCTGCTCCTCGTTGGATGGGCGCGGCTGGTAATCACGGAAACGGTGCTTGAGGATGTGCCAAAGAGGCTCAATAGGGGAGACATCAGGAGAAGTGGGCGGGTGGGGGGAAATCGGGATGTGGTGTTCTTGCAGCCAGCTGAGAGTTTTCTTGGCACGGTGTGATGCTGCGCCGTCTTGCTGGAAACGAAATCCTGGGCGTCGGCGCTTCTGGTGGCGGAAGAAGTTCAAGAGGGGTCCCTCGAGAACCTGTTCAATGTATCTGCTGGCCGTCATGCCGCCTGTCCCCCAGGGTACTCGAGAATCACGAGCGGCCCTTTTGCGTCACGCATGATGATCCCCCATACTATATCGCGCTGGGATCCTGGCCACCTAAGGGGTTTGGGCCCAATCTCGATCTTACAGCGGGGCCTTTCCCAGGTTTGTGAGCCCTAGTCAATAGGCGCACATCCTGCGAAGAGATTGAGCATATTTGTGATAATTTTGGTGCCGTTTTGAGTGCTCGATGAATTTAATTTCCAAGGATTTCCCGAACAGGTAATTGACAGGGATCCTGGCCACCCTCGAAATCCCATTTTTGGAGGCGAATGAGGGCCCACACCGCTTACCATAGTGCATATGGGATTCATATAATGTATTTTAAGCACTTATATCATACATTGGGCTTTACAAAAGTGGAGTAGCGGAGACATTTTATAAAAGCCCTCGGCGGCGGGATCTATACTGTCACCTAAATTGGGTTGGTGCATCAGTGGTAACACATTGTAGGCCAAAATAAGTGACAGGGAGGTTTATTGGAACCCAATGGACCCACCTGAATGCATATCTCTACTTTCAAGGTGTACTGTTGAGAACCCGACGTTTAATCTTTTTTCCTGCATCAAATGGGTGGTTTTCTATCTGTACTCACATTCGGAGGGAGGGGAAAGCGTTCAAGGAGCGCAGTATGGATGATATGAATGCCGTACCTACCAGGATGGATATGCGAAGGCGTTGGAACCATAGTGTCCAAGGGTATTACGGTATCTTGAATTTGAAAGTTTGATCGGCGGGTTTCTGTTCCAATTGTGTTGGTGAATTTGACCACAAAGGGCAAGTCTTCTGCTGGGTGGTGCATCCCGAGAGGGAAGCCCCAGGTTCTCGCAGAAAAATGAGCCCCCAAAGTTCTGGATCCACCGCGTATTGGTTGAGAAATAAGGGAGACAGTCGCACGGGGTTATCAAATTGATATTCTCACCCTCCGGATCGCGATCAATGTGGGCACAGCTTTGGATCAACCTATCACTTTGGGTTGGAATTTGGTCTCAGGATGCGCAATGGGTCATATTCCATTGTGAAAATGTGTAGTGGACATATTACACACCCCAGAATCCTGTATCTGACTAATGGCCAGGATCCCAGTGTGGCCAGGATCCTAGTCATTGATAGTACCATGACCCAAATTGCACTCTGTGGGACTTGGGGAACACAGCATTCGTCGCGGTAGACCTCCTCCGGCCGACGCGTAACCCAAACCCGGCCCTTTTTGTTGTCAAGACAGATGTACACCTCATCTGACCATGCGACATCCCTCCAATCATCCGCTGACATCGATTCCTGCCGCTCACGCGCCCAACGGAGTCGTTTCTCCTTGGTGACGGGTTTGAGCAGCGGCACCTTGCATGCGACACGCCTCCCATAGCCGTACTCCGCCAGGATCCGCCGAACCGTGCTCTCGCTCGCGCGGGGAGAGATCTCATTGCCGATGTCACGGAATGGCTTCCGGTGTTCCTGGACGGCGTAACCTACGATGAGGGCCTTCTCAGGTGTTGAATAGAGGGAGGGGTGTCCAGAGCGAGGTTGGTTGTCTGTCGATCCGGTCTCCTTGTAACGTTTCCAGAGGCTTTTGGCCGTGGATGGATGGATGTCAAAATCACGCGCAGATTGCGTGATCTTTCCCGTTGATTTAATGGCGCCAACGAGTTGGTTTCGCTGAGCTGGACTCAGCTCGCGACGCGGGGCCTTCTGAGGCATAGTTTGGTAGTTGGTGGTTGGGAGTGGAGCACGTGTTATGACGCCACGCGTCGAAAGATGATGACTTTTGATGGTGACGAGTATACCTTCCGATTTGATATTGCCTTCTTCATTCTGGCCACCCACCCAGTACTCTCTGGCGCGCTCTCAGTCAAGACCCCATAGGCGCACCTGTTTCTCTGCAAGGAGTTCCTGTTCGTCCTGGACGTGTCCAACAGTTTTCGGGTTTTGGAGGTTGGGAACTTGTTGGTACTTTGTATTTTGGATGCATACTCAATTTTTTAGAGCTGGGAGGGTGTAAACCTGCCGGCTTACCACAGACCAATCACTGCTTATGTCCGGTAGTTGTCTCTTGTTGTTTACCTTCGTGTCTCGTCGTACTGCGTGCTCGCTCACTCGTTTGTTCTCGAATATACTGTGGTCTTGTTGACTTGTGTGTGATTCAGGTTCTAGTGTTTCCTGCCGGCCGCAGGTTTCCACCATCCTTGCTTAACGATGTCCAACAAAGGTCCTAGGCGTGCCAAATTATCTGAGCAGCTCTTCCGGAGTAGCCGCCGTGTACATCTTCAGCTGCAGAAGGACTTGAGAGCGTCTCAGATTCGCAGAGTTCTCGCATAGCGCATGGGCGTTTCGAGAACCTGAGGAATAACTTATGAGCAAGCAAACGTCCAGACTCCAGACGTGTCGAAGGGCAGTTGAGCCTGACTGTTGATGCCACTAATCCGCAGTCGCGCCCAAGTAAGTAGTCGAGGGCAATTGTTTCAGCATCACCGAGCTGGGTAGGTGGGCTCATGGGAAGGTAGGAGAATACGTGGAATTTTGAGTGTTGCCGACGAGATGTGTAGAGTTGCGCAATGCGCCGACAGCCCAGTCGAAGACTTGATAATTCTTGAAGCGAGCAGATTTTCGGCGAACGCGTTGATGACAGCTAGGGCTCCAACCGTTTCCGTTTACTTCTGTTTATTTACCGTTTAACCGTTTAAATTTACCGTTTAGTTTATGGATGTCCGCAAACGGTAAATAAACAGTAAATAAACGGTAAACGGTTGTTCATATGGAAGTAAATTTCGGAAGAACAGAGGTGAGTTTTGGCATTCATGAAGCTGCCTGGAGGTTCAGTTTTACCATCCCTCAATAGTATTAAACTCGCATAGAGTATATCCTTGGGCGTAACACGCGGCCGGCAACTTCCGGCAGATGAGCGGAGTTTGAACTTAAGCTGGATGGTATGTGGGACACCAGTGTACTGCTGAGTGGCATCCTGGTATATACATAATTAACCCTCCTGGAAGCGTCTGAGGGAGTTTCAGCTTTTAGTCGCCATTTTCAACTGATCGGCTCATGTCAAATTTACTCACTCCCTGCGATGATCTCCTTTCAATTTCTAAGTGTTTATATTTGTGGCTCATAAATGATGAACAGACCTAATCCCGGGACCCGCCCGACATTCATCTCACCTCCATAAAGACTTCAATGTCCCGGCAAGAAAATGCTCCGAAATTTACCGTTTACAGGAGATCCTGAAAATAATGGCAATCACCGGTTTTTTTTTGGCCGGGTCCCAAAAAGGAAATCTAAGCCTCTTGTTTTCTTTCCTATCGTTCCGTGGCCAATGTACACTCAATAAGCTCTAAGACACACTGCAGATGTCTATTCCACACCCTCCTCCACTCATGCGACTCAAATTGAGCTTTTATTCGGCACTAAACGTGGCTGATTGGCCTTGATGTCGTCGTCCGGCCGCCAGAGCTGCTCCAACGCCACTTTTGCATGCTTGTCGCGAAGCGGCTCGCCGGCCCTCTCCCTGTCGCCAAGGTGCCTCACCCACCCGACTCCGTCGCTCGCCAATGAGCTCAGCGTAGTTGCATACCTCAAATCGACACCCCGCGGGCTCATTCTGCTTTGCCTGATGGTCAGCATGGGACGAGAGCCGCGCGCGGCGGCGATGCCAGGTGCGTGCCGTACTATTATCCAATTTCTCCGTTCTTATCCCTGCGGCCCGTCCTTGTCGAATTCAAAGTTCGTCTCGCGTGGTCTGCGCTCGCAGCAAGGCAACTCAGCGCGTCACGAGCGTCTTGGTCTGTCGTAACTTCGCGCACACACTACATATACCCCTGCCGTTGCTTGCCTCGGTGCAAACGCGGGTGCGGGTGGGGGCTTGGGTTTGGAGAAGGGCGGGAAGGAGCAGGAGATCGAAATGGTGGACTGCGCCAGCAGCCGGTGCAGGACGACCATGTTCGGCTCGCGCGAATTTGCCGTCGATGACGCGGGCGCAGTTGGGGCGAGTGTTGGGGCGAGGAGGTTTGGGAGTGGTGGTGCGATGGTCCTGCACCGTCCCTACCGCTGGTGGGACCGGTGTCGACGACGCCGTCGACGCGCATGAAGAAGCCCTTGCCGGTGTGTTTGTGATGCCCCCACCCTCGTTTCGAAACCCCGCCGCATGCATAGGGGCATTGTAGGGCACGACTACAGGGCCTTGTTGTATGTCGAGAGAGTTTGCTTAGGACCTAGACGTTACATACTGTACAACATGGCTATAAAAAAAGTACGCTGTTTGCGGTCACATCGCACTCGAGCTCAAGTTTTGAGCTCCGATAAGGCCTTTTAGAGATACCATTAGCTAAAGACGTGACATTATGTACCAATAGGCATTTCCCGTGTCGAAAGAGTTGTCAGAAATCATCCTGAGGCGAGCAAACACGCGAGGGACAAGGAATTCTGATGATTTCCTTTTTGGGACCCGGCCAAAAAAAAAACCGGTGATTGCCATTATTTTCAGGATCTCCTGTAAAACGGTTTTAAACGGTTGTAAACCGTTTATGTACCGTTTCCGTTTAGTTTACCGAAATCTGTAAACGGTAAATAAACGGTTGGAGCCCTAATGACAGCGGGAGCAAGGGAACACCGCCTCCGAAAAAGGCAACTGATTGACAGCGCAGCTCTGCACCGCCACACGACCACTCTTGGCTTTCTTGCACCCAACTCGGCTTCGCGTTGGAATGCACTCGGCGCCGCGGTACCTGCTCGTCGTCCTCGCCGTCGTTATCAGCGGCCACTACCTCCTCAGCGTAACCACCACCTCCTACCCCCGCTTCCTCGCCTCCTCCTACAACGCCGCCGGCCCAAATCCAAACGCCAAAAACAACGTCCCGGATGCATATTACTACTCCCAAATCATAAACTCCACCCATACCCTCGAATTGGCCGAGAGGAAGAGGGCGAATGCGGCGTTTGTGATACTGGCGCGGAATTCGGATCTGGACTCGACGGTGCGCAGTGTGCGCGAGGTGGAGGATCGGTTTAATAGAAGGCACGGGTACCCGTTTGTGCTGTTGAATGACGAGCCGTTTACGGAGGAGTTCAAGAGGTGCGGGATCTTCGCTCTCAAGTTGTCACTTACATATTTATTTTGTGCAGGCGACTAAACGCGGTAGCCTCGGGCGAAGTATTCTATGGGCAGGTGCCAAGAGAGCATTGGTATGTCCTATCTTCCTCTCCTTCATCTACTTGCTAATGGATATCGACTGCAGGGTCCAACCAGACTGGATCGACGAAGACCGCGCGACCAAGGGCCGCGAGCAGCTCGTCGCCGACAACGTCATCTACGGCGGCAGCGTCAGCTATCGCAATATGTGTCGCTTTAATTCGGGGTGCGTATTATTTATATTGGCTTTTGTTATTATTCTTTCGGTTGGGAGCGAATGTGGGTAGAGAGGGAGGGAGGAGCACGGTGGCAACCACAACGGCCGATGGTGTATACGCTAGTCCGCGCACGGTGGTCCTACGTGGCTCAAGCGCCTAGCGCCTATCCTTTGTGCATATGTGGCTCATACCCCCGCTGCACCCGCGCGCCTACGTTCTACATCCTCCGCCGGCATGGGGTGCGTACCTCGTCGCGTGGCAGACGGCGATATGCGTACGATACCCGCCATCCCGCACTTCAGCTTCGGGCGGCGTTTCAGATTCAGATGCAGATGCAGATGCCGACAAGTGGGGCGCGGCGCTGAGGATCCCGGATGCCTTTCGTGCGCGGAGTGTGTGCGGTGGATTCACGCTCGTCTACCGGCGGATGGACCGACTGTGGCCGCGCTGGGTCCTACCCCACTGGAGGGCGGAGCGCTCGGCCTCGGCCTGCAGCGAGCACTGCACGCCGCTCGAGGCCTAGGGTGGAGCTACGCATTTGGGAGAGGCCTCTTGCATCCAGACGGGCGGGCAGCCAGAGCGTGTTCTAGGTCTGCTCGCACTGCCGCAGCCGCATATATAGTCTAGGCGACAACACCCCAGACGACGTATAACCGGCGCCCGCTCTTTCTTGGTCGTCGTCGTACCGCATCTTGTGTCTCTTTCTGTTTCCCCCAATCTTTCTCGAGACTTTATACCGCTGGTATTACTCACTCACCGCCCTCCGCACCAACAGATTCTTCTTCCGCCACCCCCTCCTGCAGTCCTTCCGCTGGTACTGGCGCATCGAGCCCGACGTGCACTTCCACTGCGACGTCAACTTTGACCCGTTCCTCTTCATGCAGGACCGGGGGAAGGTGTATGGTAAGTGCGGTTCTGGCGTCTGTCTGAGTATTCCTGTGGTTGTGTGGTGGTTTTTTGCGGGGGGACGGGGTTGGGGGAGGGGGGAGGGGGACGGGGTTGGGGAAGGGGAGGGGCGGTCGTATGCGGGGCCACGGATCGTCCACGCGCCGGTGTAGATATGATACGGCGCAAGCTGGCGCGCCCTCGTCCTTCCCTCCTCCTTCCTCGCATGGGGTTCGATGCCCCACGTTTTGGCGGAGCATAGCAGCGTAGGACGGCCCTGCGGGGAGGACGAGGCTGTGTGGGGCGGCGTGCTTGACGGAGAGCGAGTGCGGGTGTGCGCGGTCCAGGAGTGGGGCGCAGAGGCATTGAGGGGGTTTAGGGCGGCGTCGAGCGCCGAGCGTGCCAGACGCGGGACCCGCGGCGTTGGCGTGGGCTGGCTTGGTGCGAGTGAACGCCCTATATGTGCGTTGGAGCACGTCGAGTGGTCGTTGCGCGTTACTTCTTGGGTTCGTGGTTCGCGGGAGGGAGGACGCGCTGCTCGCGGGTGTGGGTGCATGCGGCTCCGGTGCATGTAGAGGGGTCGTGCACGAGCTCAAGGCGGGCGGGGAGTGGGTTGTGGTACAAGGCGAGCTCGGGTGCGGTGTCCAGCAGCGAGTCGAGAGTGCATATTCGCGTGGGTGATGCACACACACCCAAGCTTGAAGCTTGAGGGAGTGGGTATGGTGCATGCTGCGAGGCGCGAGCTCGAGAATGTGGATCTAAACGTTGTTGCGCGTCGGCCACGCTCGAGCAGGGGAGGGTTCCTGCGGGTGCGCGCTCGTGGAGGGGACTTTTTCTCTCTTCTTATGTCGCGTCGCATTGCGGTGTGCTGCCTGTGGGCCGAGGGCGTGGCTGCGTGTGACCCAGTCGTGTGTGCAAAAGGGACGAGTTTTTGCGGTCCCCTGGGTGGACTGGGGCACGGTGTACGCTCGCCACTATCGATGGTCGGTGGCGGGGTGGATCTGGATTTGCTGCCCCTTGTTCCGTAGTTATATTTATGCGAACTCGCGTCCATGAATTTGTTGAATGTCGCACTGAACGATCAGCCCGCGGGAATTTGAATACATGATTTGGGACGGAGTGTGGAAATCCTAGCTTGGAAGTTAACTGCGCAAAATGAAAGGAGGCAAGAAAAAGGAAGCCCTGCATCATCCCCAGGGTTCTGCATGAAACCGCGCAGGCGCACATCCTGTGCGACCGGGTGTCTTCCTCCCCTTGTTTCGTAGCTCCATTTATGTGAGGGAAAGGCGAAGGTGCAGTGATTGGTTGATGTTGACATCGAAGTCAAGTTGACTTGAATCTCCTCAAGGTGGGTTGAACTGGATAGAAGAAATTCTTGAGCAGCTGCGACGGAATTCCTACTGAGGGAAGAGAAGGAGTTCAACGAAGAAGAAAAATATTGAAGGATCACCCGACGGCGAGTCGAACAGGGGATCGCGGATCGCCAGCCGCTGAAATTCGTTGAACCTCGAGCATAAGTTTGCGTAGGTGCACAGTGTGCAATCAAGTTTTCCTACATAACTCCCAAGCGGGTTTTCGGCATATCGGCCCGACTCCAGTCGCAGCAAAGTCGAAGAACCTATACACCGCCGTTTGGTTGAAATTTTTTGAGAATGTTCAGTCGAAGGCTCGTCAGATGTTGTCACGGACATTTAGCAAACAAAAAGATTGTCAATTCCCCAACCATTTCACACGGATGTGCATTTAACTTGATTTAAGGCACATGGCTTTCATGTTCCTGAATCTTTGCCCCCAGCGTAAATAAATAAGTAGTTCAGGTGGTGACTAAGTGACGGGCGTCATGGATTGAGGGCATCTACTCAACTTGCATCTACTTGGTGCATTCATGATTCAACCGGGTACGGCTGCTGATGCAATCATTTGTTTAATACCTGTACACGTGATGTCTGCCACGTCACTTCGAAGTTTGAAGCTTCAAGAATCAAGCATGGATTTCTCCAACAGATACCACACCGTAATCCACGGTACGGATTATGTTCATATCGGTTTTTCGCGTCTAAATCCTCCACAGGAGGTACCGGAGGGTCGGGTGGACAAGGGGGTGTCGCCGGGGGCACTGGTGGCGCTGGTGAGGGCCCACATTTCACCGTGTCCGGCGCTGAAAATTGGAATGTGACGGTCCACGGTGGTACATTTGTGCATCATACTGTCGAAAGCTGCTCCTGATACACGCCAGATCTTATAAATCATTTCCCGCAGCCATCATTGGGCTCTCCACTTTCGGCATCGACATCGACATCGACATCCCTCCCTTATCCCGATCCTAGGCTCCAGATACCCAATTTACGTTCCCAATATCCTATCGCGTCTTCCCACTCCGATGGCACACCAGTCCTCGGCGAGCCTGGATGTTCACATTTGAACCACCTCCAGCCAGATCCGGCGCGGTCAGGAATAATTATCACTGCGCAGAATGTCAATCACATTCACCAGCACAAAGACAAGGACGAGGAAATAGGAATCAATATTCTGCACCGCACCATTGCACTCGAAGCGCTCTACGACTCTGCCGACAGCTTTCCGCAGCCTAGATGTCATCCGAACACACGCACCGAAATGCTGGATAACTTATACAACTGGGCGACTCGGAGCAGATCCAGACCAATCGGTTGGCTGCACGGGCCTGCTGGCGCGGGAAAGACTGCTATAATGCAAACTCTATGCCAGCGATTGAAAGCCGCGGATCGCCTTGGTGGGGCGTTCTTTTTTAAACGACACCATCGTACTCGCGGGAACGCCAAAGTATTGTTCGTGACGCTTGCCTATCAGCTCGCGCTCAACAATCGTAGCCTCAAATCCCCCATTTCACGGAGCGTGAAGAACGATCCGGCTGATGTGGGGCGGCACATGGGTGTCCAACTTCGCAAACTGATCGTCGAGCCATGCCAGTCCCTCATAAGCTGCCCACCTTTGATTCTTCTCATCGACGGACTGGACGAATGTCAAGACGAGGGCTCACAATTGGAAATACTGCGCTTGATAGGGGACACCGCAGGCCACAAAGTTCGATTCCTCATTGCCAGCAGGCCAGAGGCCCATATTCGCGATGTTTTGGAGGAGCCTCCCTTCAGCGCGATCCTCAATTCCGTCAATATTGAACAGTCATTTCATGATGTTCGGACGTACTTCCGCAACGAATTTGCCCGCATCCAACGGCAACACCGACATACTATGGAGAATAATCCGACTCCGTGGCCAGCACCAGGAATCCTGGAGGCCTTGGTTCACAAGTCCTCTGGGTATTTTGCCTATGCATCCACAGTCATCAGGTTCATCGACGACAAAGATTCCCGTCCAACAGAGCGGCTGGCGGCCGTTCAAAACCTTACTAGCACCGATTCTGACTCACCATTTGCGGTGCTTGACGAGCTGTACATCCAGATTCTATCTGGAGTCCCCACCCGATTTCGTTCCACACTTTGTGATATCTTGCAGTGTGTTGTCTTTGAACGAGGTCTACGTCCCGTCGAAATCGAGCAACTTCTTGAACTGCAGCCCGGGGACTGCCGGTTAATTCTCCGTCGTCTGCACTCTGTGGTTAAAATAGACTCGTCTCACATCTCTGCTCATCATGCGTCATTTTGGGACTTTTTACAAGATCAACAACGGTCATCCGTTTTCCACCTCGGTTTGGAAACCCATGTGCATGTGGCTCGTGGGGTAATCAAGGTATTTTCCCCTTATCATCCAGGTTTTTGCGAAGTCGGACGCAACAAATGGCATGTAGCTTTTTTACTTGCCAAGCTTCCCCCTCCTTGATCTGACTAGCATGTTGTGCAGGAAGTTTTCAGCACCTGATTTATTCAGATCCATCGCCTCAATTCCACCCTCAGCAGAGCTTGTACCCCTAATCAGACTTGTCTGTCCGGAACTACTTGTGCCGAATGAACCTCTATTCAACTTTGACAAGTTCGAATTCGGTATACAAGACCTTCTCAATTGGTTGAAAGTGAGTCTCATTCTCAATGGTTTCAATCAATTGCTAAAATCCTCCCTCGTGACAAGGCAATTCGGCCGATACCCAACGATATAATTGAGCGCTGGGAAGACCACCGTTACATTTCGCTGTGGGGATCGTTCAATTACGCACTGGGATCTGGGCACCTCAAACAATATGGGGAACAGGGAAGTTTGGAGCTAATCTTCTCCCAGACCCCTCGAATGCTCCGTGTGCTCCCGACACAGATATCCAATTTATTACCGGTGTCACTCAAGGAATGTTGTCAGTTTCTTGCGCAATCTCCAAACGTAGTTCGGATTATCCAAGCCCGGTGGCTCCTGCATGGTGGGCTATTTGGGAAACAAGAACTAGGGGATCTGCGCGCCGTCCAGCTTCTATTGGGTCTATCATCGGATGTTATGAATACTGCTGTCTCTGCTTTACTCACAATAATAGACTGGAGGACCCAGCGACAAGTCACTGCTGGCATAATCACCGTGCTTGCACTTTCTTTGCAGCTCTATCCGGCCAGCATTGCTTCTCTTACCAGTGACTTGGCCTGTGCATTCCTTCGTCTCTTTCAGCAAGTTGGTACTGAGGAGTTACTGCAATCATGGTAAGTTGAACATCCTTGCCGTTTCAGCTGGACTAGCATTTGATTCAAGGCGTTGGCGTTTTTCCTTTACGGGGGAGCCTCCGACATGGGGGCGACTTGTCCGATGTTCTCCGCACTCAAGCCACGAACTTCTGCGTGAACTGCACGAGTTCATTCCACCCTGGCATTGGTTCCACTCATCTGAACATCAACTCGGAGTGGAATTTCTACACCCGGTTGACTTCCATGATGTTTTGCAATGGCTCAAGGTGGGCCAAACACCACGAGCCACAATCAAATACTTCCTCACAGCTCCAATCTTCAGGCACTCCCAGATTCCCCTTCAAACCTCATTGAACGTTGGCATGGCTATTTGACACATAGTCTGGATATATATAAAGCCTGGGGGGCGTACACCGCAGCCGAACTGGAGAGAAAGTGGCTGAAAGCGGAGGTCATGCTGGACTTCAACGGCGACCATCCATCTCCACCAATTGATGAAGAGGAAGTAAGTCAATGTTGGGAGTGTATTATGAAGGAGATAGATCCACATTATCTGGCCTACGTGGTTTGAACACATTGCACCATGCAACATGATGACACCCTAGGCCTTCGGGATACCTACAAGTACATCATATATAAAATCTAGGCCATTCAGAGCACTACAGCTATTGTGGGAGTTGTTCTGCAATCAACAATAAAAAACACTCGAATCAGACCCAGTAAATCAACTTGGGGTCCTTGGACAAAATCCTAAGCTGCCGTGCCTGCTATTCTGCTGATAACTGACCAAAAAGAAAGAAAAAGCGGACCACACCCTAAGTTCTGCAAAGAGTTGTAAGAAGAGTGCATGAGAAAAGGGAAAGAAGAACAGGTGCGAACATCCTTGCTTTCCGACAATCACCTTACACCTTCGCGAGGGTTTCCTTTGCCCCGCCGGAAAGAGCTGAAATACTCTGCGGGGGGCGCCCTCTCCCATCCATTCTCACCTCCCGAATGCGGTTCAACCGCGCCTCGTCCGCAATGTGTGCACTCGCTGAGCTTGCAAATCTCTGGGAAGCCCGGAATTGACAATTTCGGTGGGGTGGACCAGTTACCGCAGAATTCTGGCCATATTGTAGCACGAAAATAGTCTGTACTTACATTCATTGCCGTCAGTACTGCTAAATCAACTAGTTTTTGGGGCCATTGCTCTGCATGGCAATACGAGTCCTTTTCAGCCGCTTCGCGGCTTGTCCTCAGCATAACCAGAATTTCCATCTCTAAACTGTTGCCGCTCTGACATGGATGTTCGGAGAACTAATCGTTAAATCATTTTATTTTGGCATCAATGCATGCTACAAAACATGAGCATATATTAGGTTAATTGCACTTTTACCTGGTCTGAATCTGGTGCAAATGTTTTGGCTCCGAGTTTGTTGATTATATCTTTTTTTGAATTCCAAGCGGTGATGATGGCTGCATTCCTGAACAGAAGAGAGTCTATCCTCGGATCAGCGGCTTTAAGGCCTGCAACCCTAGAGCGCAAAAAGGTCAGGTCTTCCTTTATGCATGCGGCATATCTCATCTTAGACAATGTATTACAAAGTTTATCATCTTCTGGACTTTCGTCGATTGGACGCATGTTTTTTCTCAACAGTACAACTGTAGTGAACTAATGCCATAAAATTGTATACTAGCGAAACACCTGTGTGCTAGTTGGGAATGGTAAGGAGGAACCAGAAGATACAAAACCAAGAGAAGGAGAAGATAGTAACCGCAAAGTTTCTGGCTCGGCCTCGCCCCGTTTGCGCACCTGCGGCGCACGGGTAGACACAAGAAGAGGGTCGGTGTAATGTTCGGAAGGCAGGAGATATGAATTTGGAACACGAGGTCATAAGTACCGCGAAACCGATGTTGACCTCATGGGCTCGCTGTCATTTATAGAACAAAACAAGCCAAATCCAAGTCGGCTTAGGGGAAGAGGAGGGGAAAATGATGAAGAAACACGATCGAAATGCTGCATGGTAGAGTGGTTAATCCTGCTGTCCTGATTTCTGATTAGTTTTGGAAGTCCCGGGTCCCGCGAGGGTTCGAATCCCGGTAAAATGGCTTTCTGGATACGCCAGTGACAAGCCGAGCCTCCGTGCCGGCTGCCGGTCGGAAACTTCCATCGGCTTCGGAACCGTCAGGGATTTTAGTGGGTATTGCTTAAAGCCGAGCCCCACAGTACCGTCTATAAAAGACAATGGTCTGCGTAAATGCATTTTCACCCCGGCATAATAGTGGTCACGCAACAATATTTCGGGTCATAGTTTCCCAGAAAGGCTACTTTGTGCGATTGTCCGGCCGAACTAATGTTGGCCCAAAAAGGGGGCGCAAGCCTAAACCCAAGGGGGGCACCATAACTGCGGGTTATGGGCTCGTTGGACAATCAAATACACCGCAAAAAAAAAAAAAAAAAAAAAAAAACCGTCAATTCTCGGTATCAACAATATCAGGCACAATGACGATGGATACAATCAACTTGAATACCACACTTTCGGGGCATTGAAAAAATTTGGCGGGAGAAAGAGCTCAAATCATGATCATTTGATTCAGTGTTGGTCACAACTGTTCGATGGAATCATAATTCTGTGAATCGCTGATAGGCCCCCATAACACCCACTACTAAAGATAGTGGGCATTAAATTCACATGACTGAGGATTGGGCCTCTTCGAGGCGGGTGCTGAACCTTTAGGTTTAACTTGATTTTGTATGACCCCGAGTCGACAGTTGAATTGAGCAAACAGAGCATTTAATTTTCTGAGGGCGAACACTTTTTAGCAACAATTGACTGTTGCGTGAATGCTTACAAGTTACAAATGTTAGAGACTAATTAATCTACATTCCCAACACTCGCTCAGTCAACGCGCAAGTGTCAACCAGCTCGCATTGGGGAAGCACTGGGTAGGGCATTTTTTTGGGACGAGTTAATTAGATTTTGAGTCAGGGTATCATCTAATGACCATAAGTTGCAAAGGCGTAGGGTTCCTCATTTTGAGCACCTCTGCGGGCAAGAAGTACCGGTGACTTCGGCAGATCGGCACCGCCTCGGAACACTCGGCCCCGCTCAACTTGCTCGAGCTGTTCATGTCACCAGCTTCAAAGGCCTCGGTGGATTGTGCAGCTTGGTCACAAATTCACAAGGTAATCTCTTTTAGATGAGTTCTGCCCTATTCCATGACTGAAGATGACCCAAAATGTAGCCGGCTGTGCCGAGCGAGTGCCGAGTCCCAGTTCCCCCAGACCGGGCCTCCCAATGACACAAAATATTCGGAGGGGGCTTTTCTCAAGAAACCTTGCCACTTCTCATCAATGTCTCGTATAAATTATCCAAACACATTTCATTGCCATCAGTTTGCCACCTGCCGGCTTAGAGCCCGAGCAGCAGTCGTGCCATGTATGAGTCATCTCTGCTTACAGACCCTGATGTGGCTACAATTTTTGATGGCACACAATCCCTCCGCAAGTTGGGGCTTTTCATTCGACAAAGTCCCTGAAATAATTCTTTGAGGTTCAAGGAATGATTTGCACAAGTTTCAGAATATTTGAGCCCCGTGAGCCATTGCTACACCGACGCAGAACCAATGACTAATATTGCCTTACTCAATTTATTTGTACATGTAGCAAAATTGCACAAAACCCAAGTGCCCTTTCCCGTAAGTAGCCGAACCTAAAGGTCCAGCAATGAGCTCTCCTCTGCCCCTACCATCCCACGCGTTGTGGCAAGTCAGAGCCCCAATTGGCTCTGCCCCCGCTTCATCCTTGAGTTCGTGTCCTGCGATTAGTCTGGTCCGTGTCACTCGAGGTGATTGGGCACAACTGGTTTGATTTGAAGTTTAAATAGCCTGAGTCCACTTTTGCACTGTGTTTCCCTTTTTTATTATTTACCGGGTCGTGATAATCTGCTTGGTTTTTAGTCCCCACCCGCTGTCTGTCCAATAGGATGCAAGGGTCACGGCTACCTCATTCCATTCCATTATTTCTACTCTCATGCATATTACTTCAAACACTCCTCCCCTTGCCATGTCTCCTCAATACAACCCCCTTTAAAAACCTTTATCCCAATCTTTATAGATCTTCTTGTGCTCTCCACTGTGCTCAATCATTTGGTCACACTATGGGGGCAAGTAAGGTTGAAATTCACCTGGGATCAACCTATGGTGGGATGAATGGGGCACGTTCAACCTATATAGGTGTGCATTTAGGTTGAAAAACGAGTAACCTATCAAGTAGGTTGATTTCATTTTCAACCTATAAAGTAGCTAGAGATAGGTTTAATGTGGGGCATTTTAGGTTGAAATCCGCCTGGCTTCATAGGATAAATTTGAATCGGGGCCACGGTCACAGAGTCATCCTGAGGTGATTCCCACGAGCAGTCCACAACTCAGAGTTTGTAGCATCTGGAGAGATGACTCGTAGTTGAGTTCAACCAGAAACTTGCCCACAATGTAGAGAGATCAACATGACTAAGAAGCAAATATTCCGTGAATATCCTGTCAAGAAAAATTTACAGGACATTGGGGCTTCTCAAACCTCCTTGAATGCTATTGCAACTTGTTGTTTTTACTCTACTACTGTAGTACTGAGTCTGGGAGCACCTGATGGTGCAGCAGATGGAAATACCGAATATGGGCACATCACCGAGATTTGATACCCGAGTTTTACCAATCAACTCTCACACCGGCAATCACGAAATTTCGGGCGGCCCGAGTCGCAAATCGAAACTCAAAGTGTTGAGTTAACAATAGTTGGGCATGAAATCCAAGCTTGTTTTGTAAAAGAATTCATGCGCGCTGAAAGCTAAAGAAAAATCTTTGTATTCAACTTAACTGAAACGTTAATAGGGGACTTCACAGTAGCACTGGTTGGGAAATTCAAGTTTTTCAGTAGAATTTTCAGTGAAAAATGTTGTTTGTTTTTCAGACATTTTTCACTGAAAATAGTGGTGAAAAATTTAAACTTTTTTCACCACTTTCAAACTTTCTTTCAAATTTTTCACCTTAGGCTCAAGAAATGGTGAAAATATTTTAAGTTTTTCACCACTATTTTCAGTGAAAAATGTCTGAAAAACCAACGACATTTTCCACTGAAAATTCTACTGAAAAACTTGAATCTTCCAACCAGTGTAGGGCTGATTTTCCCGTTTGTGAATAGATTTATTCAACCGATTGGATGAATAAAATCATCGTTTGTGGAATAAATCCGTGATCACCCCGTTTGAATATTCCACATTACTCAGGTGCGCGCACACAAATAGATTCACAAAAAAATGTTTATTCTACCAACCAGATTAAATCTCGTTGGTGGAATATCTTTATTTTGGAAAGATAATTGTCCCATCACTCGATTATATATGTTCTCAAACGGGAAAATCGGCCCTACTGTAAAGTCCCCTAATGGTACTCAAAGTTTCAGTTTACAAAAAAGGTGAGCCGAAATCATGTTGCGAAACTAGAGGTATCGACATACAAAAAGCTGGAGCTGAAACTAATATAAAATTTAGTGTCTCAGGTGTGCTTTCAGCACTGCTGAAAGCAAAGTCGAAACTTTGTATTTCAAACGAGGTGAAATTGAACCAGATTTGATTTCACCTGGTTCGAAATGCAAAGTTTTGGCTTTGATTTCAGGTGAGGTGAAAGCACACCTGAAATGCTAGAATCTGTATTGGTTTCAGCTACATTGTTTTGCATGTTGATGCCTATGGTTTCGCAACACAATTTCAGCTTGCACTATCTGTAAACTGAAACTTTGGGTACCATTAAAGTTTCACTGAAGTTGAATACAAAGACTTTCCTTTGGCTTTCAGTGCGCACAAATTCTTTTACAAAAACTCAGAGAATCACCTTAGATTTCAGGCCCAACTATTGTCAATTCAACGCTTTGAATTTCGACTTGCGGCTCGGCTCATCCGAAATTTCGTGATTGCCGGTGTGTCTGGACTCTAATCTTATCAACGATGTTTGGAAATGTTTACTTTTTGCAGATTTACGGGCACGATGCTTGCATGGAATTATTTTTTTCATCTGACTAGCTCTATAAGTAATACCGTACCTTTAATTCACTCAAGGATGACGCTCACGCTATTCGCCGGTACATCAATCCATCACCCCATCAATTCAACTTCCCATAGTTTGATTCAGGCGGAATTTGTTTCAGGATAATTCTAATGGGAAACCCCCCTCAAAAATTTGGGTGTTATCGGTGAAACGGTGCACTCGGGTGCAGCCGTGAAATCGATAGATCGGCAGGTCAGACCGGCGCAGCGAGCTATCAACTCAACCAACACCAACCAAAACCAACCAAATCTAACTAATCTCACAAACTCCAATAACCGAAGCTAATCGTGTGTGTGAGTTCGGGGTAGTGGGACAGGCGTCTCGTCCCTCAGGAGTGTTGCTTTCTTAAGTGTTATCAACAAGTGGACCGCGGACAAGGTTTATATTGAGCGCAAGTTCAATTGGGTTTCAATTCAATTCAATTCGATATCTTTATCTGAAGTCGCGGCCCCCGTAGGAAAGTTTGTATGGTTTGAGAGTACTTGACTCGAGTACAAAATATGGAGATTGTGTACTTGCAACGCTACGGTGACCACTCTTGCCGCAGAGTAGCCACGGTAGACCGAAAGGTCGAGCTTTCCTTTATTTCCCAACTATTGCTAGAGCAAAGCTCGATAGCGGCGGCAGAGAGCAAAGCTCAATCGGCGGCTAGTGGATGGAACATACACACTCGTTAAGGCTTTCCTTTATTCTCACTGACGGTACTCTGTAGCGGCGGGGAGACAAATCCCGTTGGCTAGTTTCCGGTCGGCAACAAAGGCTTCTAAGGGCTAGCGGCTGGCTAGGCGGCTGTGCTCAGGCGGCGGTTGCGCGGAGACGTACACACCTCTATCCTATCTTATTGCTTTCCAACAAAATCTAATTTTATATCTTATCTTTCCTCTGAGGTACTAACGGCTGGGGGCCGGATTCACTAGGGTACATTGGTGTAACTCTACTGTATTTATACAAACTGCATAGGCTAAAAGGAAATATTCGGAATGAGTTCGGAATGGCGTGATAGGTCGTGATTGATGAGCCATGTGGGTTGGTGGTTAGCGGTCCAATAGCGGTTGGAGTATTCCTAACCGTGGGTAGTTTTGGTTGCCAACCGCTGGCCCGTGAATATCATATCATGGTCTGGGCCCGGTGACCCCGAAGGTTAGCGGTTACTTGTGATCCTGTTCAGCTGCTGACCGCTGGCAGTCCCTACCGTTGGCCATTAACCAATGTCTTTTATATAGCTTTTTATCTCGAGAGGACTCTGTTGGGTGGCTTACCGCTGGTCCAGGACCGACAGCAGACCATCTTCAGAGAAGGTTTATCTCCGGCTGGAACATCCGACCGTTAGCCTTCCGCCGTTTCCGGTTGGCATGGTTAGCCATCAGGTGATCTCCCATCAACGGTTAGATCAACCCGTATCGTAGGAGGGAGTCTGACCGTATGAGGTTCTCTACTGTAGAGTCTCATTATCTTGCATCTTGTCTATTTAAAGCCCTACCGTTGGATTGCTCCAACGGTAGAGGCTTTTTCCTGCACTCTTACCATGGGCGGGTCCTTACCGTTGAGTTGCACAGCCATGGCTAACCGTTGGGCCAGTAGGCTATAAATAGACCAACTGGCGGCTGGCTCTAAGGTGGTCCAACCGTAAGAGGTTCGGCCCGTAGGACTTCTGTTATCTTATTCCTGCTCAAAAACTAGTCTTCCCGTTGAAACAGTCCAGCGGGAAGAAGACTTTTCTTTCTGAGTTCATCCCGTAGGCTGGCTTCTACCGCCCGAATTGCACAGCCACCAACGGTCAGCCGGTAGACCACATTTCTATAAATAGTCTGGCCAGCTGCCGGTGCTTCCGGCTCGAACTTGTCAATGTTGGCTTCCGGCTGGAGGTCTTCCAGCCGTACGGTAAGAGTTCAAAGAACAACTCCTTTATCATTAATGAGGCTACCGCTTGTAGCGCTCAGCCGCTAAGACCATAGTAGTTCCTCTTGTTCACCTCGGTACTCAAAGAGTCTGGCAGTAAGCCAACTCCCGGAGCCCAGCGGTAGACTATAAGGCTGAACTAAGACACCCGTTAAGGCTCTTGGTTGGACCGTAAAGTACTTGTTAATCACTGGCTTTCGACCGTAAGCGGTGTAGAATACCGTTCTGAGGAGAACGTACTCCCTCTAATCTAGTCTCACTTCGCCTCCGTATAGGTCGTAAATCGAAGAAAACTTAGTATTTTTCATGCATGTTTAGGTACACGCCCTATCATCGGGAAACCAGGTTTCTCGAGAAACCCCTCCGGAATTTTCGGCGGTACACGGGCTGGGCACCGGCGAATTTTTGACATGCCCATGTTCTGATTTCCAGCACACTGAAATGAACACCGTACATCATTCGGGAAGGATTGGAGCGTTCAAGTAATATTCAAGGAAAATATACATCATGCTAAGCGCCTCACAACTTCGAGTTTGACTGGAGGTATGATGTCAATCTTGAAGTTTGAAGAAGCATGTATGGCGGAGCCGAAATATCCTTGGCTGCCGCAGCAAATTTTACCCCGCTCGGACGGGATTCACTTGGACTCAACACAACTTCAGAAGGTTTAGAATTGAGTAAGAGCTGGTTAGGAAGACATTAACACTTGATAGATCTCCTAGTAAATTGCTGGTGGCGCCCAAATGCCACCCCAGAATAAAATCGCTGAAAGTTGAACTGCGAAATAATTATTTGATGCGATCAATATCCACTGTGTCAAATTCCGCGCGTATTGCTAGGGTGCTAAGAATGCTGTCCCAAGCACTCAAGCCAATAACCTTTGAATCCATGGTGGTTAAAGATAGAATACACCGCCGCAGAACTTGGATGTTGATGCCAAGCCCGAGCGCCGGAAGGGTTTCGCATTAGACAAATGAAAGATTTCCCTGATCGGTGGAGGTTTCTCGAGAAACCGGGTTTCCCATTAGAATTATCCTTTGTTTCATGCCGGACAATTTCTCTTTACCAATTGTTCGTGTGTCAAACAAACACACAGAACAGTCTAGAGCATCCAGCGTCACCAAATAGGTGTATCACAGTTGGTGATTTCGCGGATTTCGAGGCCGATTTCACAACGGATTTCGAACCCAATTTCGCTCCCAGTCACTCCGTGAGAGCGGGCCGACATCACGGGATTTCGGCATTCGGCTAGCAGACATTTAAACCACACAGATCTTTTAATCCTAAGGGCCTCAGTGCGTCTCTGCGCACTTCCCGATGGTCCCAAACACAATTCATGTTCACATTTGACAAAATCCCGTCGTAAAAGACGCGATAACGCGTCAATTCTGGTTGCCCATTGACGCGACTTGACCGCGTGATTACTGCCGTTAATGCCGAAATCGGAGTCAAATCGAAATCGTCGATTTCGACCGACCGAGCAGGGTTGATTTGATGTCACGCTGGCTCTCAAATCGACCTTCGAAATCGGCGAAATCAGCTACTGTGATATACCCTAATAGAACTATGCGTTGTTTCGATCAAATCCGGATACTCCCGGCCGCGCGCCGCGTCAGCTCTATTTCGAAGAGTCACCCTATTTTCTGCCGGTACCGTGTGTAGGAGTTCTTCAAGCTCCGAGCGTTAGCGCCGCATGCATTGCCCGCCCATCTGCCCGCTCCTTGGACTTCCGCCTTGCTTCCTCCTGCCCCGCGCACGAGTTAAAAGTTTGTCTGATGGGCCATCAAATCCGGCGTGCTCATACAGTATTGTTACACCAGATTGAGGTCCACCTACAAGCTGTGAGGAAGGAGCAAGTAATCCAAAGGAAGTAGCAGACCACAGAACAGTTCATCTCAGGAGAAGAAAACTTCGTGATTATAGTACGTTCAAATCCACTGGTCATAGACATACAAATGGAATAAATTCAGGGCAGATGTTAAGATGTTAAGATGGTGACTTAAGAATCATCTACGTCACAGAGGCTATTTTTTTTTGAAGCGGAGAATCGGAACAAAGAACGAGTCTAAAAATAAATTTTTAGGACTCGTAATATAAGCGACATGTTGATGCCCGATGTCAAAAATCAAAATCAACCTCGGCCTTTAGGCCCACCCTAATGCATGATGAAATCCAATGTGTTTTGCGAACCAAGTACGCTGTACAAACAATACAGCCGACGTCCACATAAGTACACAACTTGGTGGATGGGGATTCAGTGTGCATAGCAATGACCATAGCAACTGCGGCCTACCTACCTACCTACCTGAAGTCGGCTAGGTCCCAAAAATTGGCTTTCCGCCGCTACTTATGAATAGATTACAGATGCATTGGCTTTGATTCCGGAGGAGTCCCCGCCATCTTTGTCACTTCATTACTTCACGTAGCATTGTGAAACTTTGTAACTTTGATGGGAATAGGTGCAAGTTCGTGAGTCTGATGGCATTTTATGAAAGTTCATGAGGTTGTATTCCGGTGTGGAAGTGCTGTAAGGCTCACACATCACCTTGAGCCCTTTCCGGTTTTTTCTGAGTCCAGCATTTGTGATCACCTGACCGTGTCAAGTTTTATTCCGAGCGCGTTGACCATCTCAACCACGCTATTGTGGTGAGAACCACATATCTGTATCATTGACATCCTCAATCTCCTCAAGTGTTACATACACCGCACCATGTTTCATCCAATGCTTCAGCATTGAGTATTCAACCATGGCGATCAATATTGGCTTTCGATTGATGTGTTTCTCATCTTATATTTTCACACATACTCTCACTTATTTTACTTACTCGTCCACTCATTACAGACATTTTTCCTTTCACCTACATACACCAATGTGATGTGCCAGACCCGAGTTGTCAGCCTTCTCGGACTACGCCGGGGATCGAGCCAACAGTGGCTTGGGACCCCACTTGTCAACATCTTGCAGGGGATGTGCTCTCCCTATTCCATCTCTGCGTAGCTCCCGGTTGGTTCATTTGCTGGAGGTTCACACTAGCTGAGGTTTTCACCACAGACTCTTGACATATATTTGCTCCAATCATAGTATTTATTTGGCTACCGCTGTCATGTGAAGGGGTTCGCTCCTTGCCTCCCACCACCACCAGTTATCCAAGTGATTTTCCTGAGCCTCCACACTCCCTCTGAGCTGAGTTTCTTTTATTCCAAGTTTTTATTTCCCTCTACCTGTACCCAGATTATCCCATCGGGCTCTTGGCATTTCCAAGCACTCTTACATTCAACTACCTGGCACGACCAGGCACCTCACATTCCCAAGGCGGAACAACCTCTACTTCTGCACCGGGCTTGTCGAGCGGCGACTCTCTGGCACATTCCAGAGTGCAATCAACAGGTTGCCGAAATGGCCGGTCAGGTTAGCGGTGAGTGGTTTGGGTTAGGGTTAGTGTTAGGGCGAGGGATCAATATAATAACAAAAACACACCCTGGCTTGTGTGAAGGAACAGTGATGGCCGGGATTCCGGGTTCTTGAATGTGCAGCGTTGAACTCATGAACTGTTACATCCATGCATGGATACCTCGGACGAAGGTGCGGCCCAATAACTCAGATCCGAGATCCACCTCCGGGTTTTCGGAGTATTGTGGGAATCAGCACATCCATGCATAGGTGCTTCGGACCTCGCTCCGAGCTGACCAATCACTCCAGTTGAACTCCGACTCTGGACTACCGGATTCGTCCAGAACATCATTCAGAGTCGGATTGCACACCATGGCACTATGTCCTGTGTTTTCCGTGATATTCCACGCATGGGACTTGTACTCTGATGCGCTGTCACGCTCCGACTTTGGAGCTCCAGAGCTGTCAGGAATAACCACACAGGTTTGGATTCTGTGCTATGGTACTATCCAACTTGTTTCCCAAGCATTCCTTCTTACTTATTGTTCCAGTACTTCTCATCCGTCACCTGACTTCTTCCTCTCCTTTTGGTACTCAGCTTTATTGTTGCGTCCACATCTTCTACTCATCTTTATTGCTACATCCACATGCTTCACCAGGGCCTATCTCCTTTATGCATTACAATTAGCCTCTTTACTATTTAATCTCTTAGTCTACTCCCTGTACTTGTGTTTGAGGGCCATTGCTGGCGCATGGCAGTACAAGTCTGGCCTTCGGCCTTTTGTGTTTACTATTACTACATATAACACGTAGGGTCTTAGGTGGAGTGGTTCATCGTCATTTTGCAGTACAGAAACTTAGGCCTGAGCACCATTGCTGTACATCCACCACATCGGTTGAATGTTAATCCATCGCGGTTTTAATTTGCCTATTGAACTCATGACCCGAGGTTATTGGAAGGAGTGCAATCGAAGCCGAGAAACGGATATTGTAGCCCTTAAAAAACATCACATGAAAAAGGTTTCTGCCCACTCAGATTGTGTGCCATGACCCCACTGATTTTCTTACAACCCGGAGTTTGTTGCAGTATGTTTGGTCGGCATGTTGAAAAAGTTTGGGCAGGTTGCACAGGTAGGCTGGTAAATGAGTGAAAAGTGAATGGAGAGGGTGATTCTAAACATGAAGAAGAAGGTTTATGCCCACTCAGATTGTGTGCCATGACCTCACTGATTTTCTTAAAACCCAGAGTTTGTTGCAGTATGTTTGGTTGGCTGGTTGAAAAAGTTCGGGCAAGGTGCACAGGTTAGCCGGTAAATGAGTGAAAGGTAAATGCTTAGGGTGATTCTACACATAAAAAGGGTGGCCTATGATGACTCAGATAGTGTGCCATGACCCTGCTAACTTTCCTACAACCTGGAGTTTGTTGCAGTATATGTAGTTGGCAGTTTGAAAAAGTTTGGGTAAGGTGCACAGGTTAGCTGGTAAATGAGTGAAAAGTGAATGCACAGGGTGATTCCACACATGAAAAGGACAATTTCTGCCTACTCAGATTGTGTGCCATGACCCAGCTAATTTGTCTAGAACCCGGAGTTTGTTGCAGTATATTTGGTTGGCATGTTGAAAAAGTTCAGCCAAGGCGCACATATTAGCTGTTAAATGAGTGAAAAGCGAAAGCATACATTGATTCTATACCTGAAAAGAGTTGGACATTCAATGATCTGGAAATAAAACAATCAAAGGCAATGGACGAAAGGATGGATATGAAGGGTGAAGGACAATGTGTCCCAATCAAGGATTGTTCGCATCGTTATATCCCATCTGATAGCACTGTTCGCATGATGTCGGATCTATTTCTATGGCCGACGGAATTAGGTTGAGAACACGTGAAGATGAGTAAAAAGAAGTGAGGTAAGCAGCAATCAAATTACCTTAAAAGTAAAGTGTTCCAACACGAAAAGCATACGTCATTTCAGAAAATACAGGTCCACTGGCTCGGAAACCGTGGGTAAATAACAAGTCTAAAAATAAATTTTATAGACTTGTAACTTCAGTTTGATTATTATGTTGCTTTGTATTCTCTCTGTGAAGTAATCTGAGTCTCTGTCCAGAACTCACTGCAGACCTCACCCGCTTCCTCCTGTCCTTCCGCACAAAGGGAAGTACACTTGCACTACATCTCCCTGTTGCATAGTGTCACCCCGGGGAGCATTCGGACCCATCACACCTCTGCTCTGGACCTCTCCCTTCATTCCTCTGTCCTCTCCGAAGACTAAGGCAGTATGCTCGTGCATGTCCTGTCGTGTTGTGTCATCCAGCCCACCGATCTTCATCATCCGACCCTGGTCTCTGGTTCTGTTCTGTCCAGCCTTCAGCTCCGGTTTGGAAGGTGTCTGATTGTTCAGTTGGCCCATATCTTAACCCCCTCCCAGCTCGGATATAAGAAGAATTTTCATAGAAAGCCATCAAACTCACAAACTTTCACGAATTCCCATTGAAGTTTCACAATGGTAAGCGAAGTAGCAAAGGCCATAGCGGGGAAAGAGCTGAAGGGTCGCAAAATGAAATGAGTACATAAAATCAGGCTGGTCGATCTGAGTTTGGATAACGAGCGGCTGACCTGATTTGGTTATTCCCGACCGCGCTTCGGTGCGGGCGGGATCAGATGTAAACAACACCAAAATATACAAAGTCGTAGCTAGTGCACTCAATATTCTGAATCACTTTGGAGAAAGTGAAATTAGCATATGGATGAGACCAAAATTGTCTTAAGTCTGTAGTTTGAGACTTTACAGTGACACCGCGGGCAAAGTCCATGGCAGTGGCATGTGAGCAGTTTGGATGGCAGCACTGCAGCATCACGACAGCTGTTATGATCACGATCTGATCACGACTCAGCATTCACGGATCACAACGGCCAACAACGGCCTAACGGCGCCTCAAAACATTTCAAAACCCGTACAGGAGAGCTAGATACCAATTGAGCTCTCCTCTACATCCACTCGAGCGCTCCTCTATGCCTGATTCAACACCTGAATCAACCCTAAACGCGAATTAGTTACCAGGAACATTTGATCACCAAGCACTCGTTTTCATATATAAACCATAGTAGAACCTAGTGTGCAGTAGTTCTACCTCGTCTAATCTCAGGCGCTACTTTGGCTTGATACTAGGCTTGCACTCTCGCTTTGGGGTCTAATTCTACCCACACCCCGATATATTGCGGACACCTATCCTACATCTCGGGGTTTTACGCTACCCACACCCCGTCATCAGGAGGATGTCTTCCTCCCATCTCGGGGCCTCAATATATCAACACATCACATTTCAGTAGCAACTGTTGATCACTCACGCTGGGGGTTTGAAGTCCTAGTCGGCTCTTGTTGAAAGCCGCCATCAGGCTGACCTAGGGTTGTCGCTGACAGCAGCTATGGTCATCAGACTTTTGACATTTTTGGTTGTCAGGTTGTACAACCTCGCAACCCCCACCAAAATCGGTGCAACCTGGCGCAACCTCACAACCTCACAACCCTATGTTATACTTGCCGCAGTGCTTAGAAGACTTCTTGCACAGTTTCACATTGTTTTGGAACTATTCAAAACACTTTTTTACTGCTAATTTGGAGATTTTCAAGGTTGTCAGGTTGGCAACCTGACAACGCCAAACAACCGAAAATTAAAATGTCAAAAGGCTGATGGTGTTCACTTTGTACATTTAATGATTTGCATACACACACACAATCATGAGGTTCCAAATGCACATTTAATTGGGCATTCCCAAATTCATGTTTTCCACCACTTTTTTTGTTCATTTTGGTCCCAATGCCGCCACTCTGTTATATCCATGCACCATTACTTCTGACAACCACTCCGATCAGTCCCTCCGGCTCTGATCGCACTCCATTTCGGAGTGTCAGAACGATCGGAGCTCCAATGACATTGGGAACAAACTCCCCCCGTCCAAATTCATGGCAAGACACCATCCCACACGTTCCTTACTCATCCTATGTTCTCTGACTTCTTACTTATTGTTCTACATCGTTCCTTTTGTCACCTGACTTCTTCCTCCCCTTTCGGACTTACCTTTATTGTCATGTCCACCCCTTTCAAGGTCTATAATCGCCGACGAGTTGTGATGCTTGTCCAAGATTACACGAATGTACTTCCAAGGACGAGGACCAGAGTTCGAGAGCAAGTTTGTTTGTATGAGTTGCGTGCTTTAGCACAAGTTTGGTTCGAATAAAGGTTGAACAGAGTTCTGAACACCTTAGTCGCAGTTTGTTAGATTTTAAAGCCTCACAGCTATGTAACGTCCAATCTCTTTGTCTGAGTCAAGTCTGTGTTCTCTTTGTCTGGTAACCCGGTGAGGTTGTGGTTTATGGGTTGACTTATAGTCCGAGATCCGATGCCAAAATGAAACTTGTTATTATCAAACTAAACTTGTTATGTGAGTTAGCCTTAGTTGAACAAGCCCTAGAATTCCCCTGGTACACGGTGCTTTATTGCTACCGGCTCTTTTAGGGAGGATCCAGTGCCTATCCTACTAATTCTACCCTCCTTTTATATCTACCCAAAATGTATTACATGTGCGCTATTATGCTACTGCGGGTATCTATACGAGAATTATTAAGTACAGTAGTGTCAGCTCAATACAGGTGTGCAAGCCAAAACATTATTCCAACCCCTAATCAGCTATTTAGTTGCGGAACAGGTTGTCAGACCGGTTCCTAATTTGACCGCCTGGGTGGTAAGCTCTTCTTCTAAAGCCTTGAGCCAGTAGCTGGTAATGTCCCCAACGGTTTAAACCTTATCTTGAAGTGCTCAGAGCTCAGGCTTCCTGTGGACACCTCGAACTCCCCATTTGGTAAGTTAGTTCGCAAGTTAGACTCGCATCATCAATATTGCGCCTATTTATAAGTGACACTTGATCGGTGTATTGCCAAGAACTTTGGCTGTTTAGCCGTCTTAGCTGGTATCAAGTACCTTGTATAAGACCTGGTCTGGTCATGTGATGGAACACGTCGCGTCTTAGTTGTAAACAATATCCAACAATTCAACAGGTCCGTCTAAGGCAATTTCCCCTTAGACCAATAATAACAGAGTGCTTTCTAAGCCTATCCCTTAGCAAGGTAGAACCCCAAAGTGGCTTCTGAACCATTATCCAGCCTTGCCCAAGCGGTACCCGTCATCAATTCCTTATCCAGTATGTGCAGTTTTCTGATAAGTGAGCCGTGAACGGGTTGCGGCTTATAGCCTTGGTATGTCTTTTGACTAACCGTGCGGGATACACGTTAGTCCTTAGTTGGATCATGCACGTGGTTAAAATACCGAAAAACACTTTATTTCAGCGTGTTTTGATTCACCGCTTATCACCGCCTTTCACCAGCTCCAACTCCGGACTCCGACTCCGTCCTGTCCGGCCGCCGCTCTGACTCAAATCTGTTCTTAGTTCGACTGGCCCTATATCCCTCATACCACTCCTGGACGACCTGGATATAACACACTCTTATTTTTGAAAGCGACTTGAAAAAAAAAAAGTGCACGGAAACTCAGGCCCCGGGAAAAAGCCGTGTCATGACTGGCTGTGGCATGTCCCGGCGGGAGACTCAGTAGAGCTGTGTAAGAAAGTTGATGTTAAATAACACAACCTTTCTAACACCATTATTCAGTGATCGTCCTCAAGGCCTTGGGGTCGGGGCTGGCGGATACCAAGGCCTTGTTAAGCCCAAGGCCTTGAGTCAAGGGCACCTCCAAGGCCTTGGTAAAAATTTCCCACACATTCAGCGGTAGCCCAAAATAAATTTAAAACGGAGGAACAAGGCCCGCCTGCACTCTCAGAGAGTCCTATTAGTGAAGTGTACACCACCCGATTTCCCTTGTAATTTACTAATCAAGAAACTACAAGGTTTACCAGCTCCCAAGGCCCAAGGAGCGGCAAGACAGTATATATGCACTGCTAGACACGCAAAAACTTCAAAATTCAAGGTCTCCTCTGTGAAAAAGCCTGTGGCGGCAAATTTTCGGCCAGAACAAAATTATAACGAAATAACCAAGGCCTTAACCAAGGTCAGAATGTCCGGCGAGATTTTTCCAAGCCCTTGGCCAAGGCCTAGTCAAGGCCTTGGGATCCCAAGCCCTTGGACCCTTGGGCGAACACTGATTAATAATGGAACATGTAAATTACATTTCTCACAACTGGGGGTCCAGGGACGATGTACTGTACTATTACAACCAAATGTTCAGGTGACAGGTGACATTGGGTCGTGAACACTCTCCGAGTTTCCGCCTCAGACGTCAAACCCAAATCGGGCAATAATCCTCAGCAGCACAGCATCAATTGAGTTCGGCAGGTACAGTCATTGTGAAGACGTCAGCTGCTTGCCGCTGTGATAAGGACCGCGGTGCCACTAGGCGAATATGTGGGATCACAAAGTGGCTGGTTCGTCCTCTAGGGCTCTTTAAAGTTGGTTCCTAATAGAACGTGAGGCTGTAGGTGGTCTGCCTTGTTGGATCCGAGTGTGTATGTTGGTCGAAGGTCGAAGGCGTGTGTGTGTGTGCGAGACCCGAGTGCTCGGGACGGGCTGAAGGCGGTTTACGAGCGCTCGGAAGGGACGTTGGTGGTGTCCGGTAACCTGTAGTCAGTATTCTCGGGTGTATAAATGAAAGGCAAATCCTTGAGACGATGTCCCTTGGCGGTGGTGACGAGCAAGCGCGTTGGTGGTCAACTCGAGGATGTAATTGGGGGATAAAGGTACAAGGTCAGGGAAGGAACTCAGCGTTGGACTAGAGTCCTCGACTGGAACTGTCTCCTTGTGGTAGCTGACTGGGAACTGAATCCGAAAGTCCACAAGTAATTGACTGACTACCCTCGATTCGTCCGACGCCTTTTATACCTTTTCCAAGCCAGTCACGTTGTCCGTCCCGTCGGCGTCCACAGCCTCGTTCCACATGCTCCTCGAGCCTCTTTCGACCTTCCGTGGCATTTCTGAGCTCCCAGACTGCCGATATTCGCGGACGTTGAGCTTCACGAGCACTCAGAGGTGTCGAAATTCCGAAATAGCACCGTTTCCGAGTGTTCGTAAGGGATTCACGATGTTCTGAGTCGTCGGAATGTGGTGGAATAGGTTATAATGGTGGATAGGACGTGGGGGAATGGTCGTTTGGTCGCAGACATGGCTATCCTGCCGTCGAGGGTCGTTCAAGAGTCGTTTGTAACGTTGTATGGGGGCTCGGAAATGGCGCAAGTTCGTAAGTCGCAACGGTGCGCGTGGTCAGGTCTCCCCGCGAAGCCCGAGTGTGCCTGGCGTGCCTGGTTGCCATCCTGGCCGGGTTCGGTGCTCGTACGAGTCGTCGTAAACACTGGGATCGTCGAGTAACGAGTTGTTGGAAGTAGATCCGAATGAGGCAAGGTCGTTTCCTAATTGGGCGAATCTTGAGTGAGTGGGAATTCCGAGCCGTCGCGTCTCGTCCAGACAGGCCATGAGGCGGTGTGAGCAGTGCAGTGCGAACACAAGCCTCACACCGCCCTGCAAAAAGACAAGTCTAGCTGTGGCAAGCCACGTCCAGTGTTAGGTTTTCACTGTGAAGGAGTATAAAACAAACAGTTGGATCCGCTTTGAAAATAATATGGAAGAGAACATTTTTTCACACCAAGCTCAACCAAGCTGAACAATCAACGGGGAGAAATGACATTTGAGAGCTACTCTAGTGCTTGGAAGATCAACTAAATTCTGGGATCCGGGGGATAAAACCAGTAGCCCAGGCCACCATACGGCGGGAAGTGTTGTGGAGGTTGGGAATAGTAGTACGCCGGGGCATATTGTGCCGGAGGAGCGGGTGATATAAGCAGGGAAGGATGCCAATGCAGGAAAGTCGTCCCATCGCAGTGCGTATTTGCCACGAAGATCACACTGAAAGGATCCTTGCTGAGGTTTCTTCAGTGTTGGGTTGTTAAATGCATGGAACATTGGGTTTTGGGTAGCTGTGAGGGCTTCAGTCAGCGCTAGTGCGGCAGAGAGGGTAGACATTGACTGAGTAAGCCCAGGATTTTGAACGGAACGGTTTGAGCGAGAAAGCGGCCGGTGAATCCAGCCATTTTCGTGTGGTTTGGGCAACGGCGAGGGCGGATGCGAGAAGTGGGTGAGCGTGTTGAGAGGGAATGTGACTGCCGTGACACTCACTCGAAAGGGAAGGGTTTGCTCTCAGTTGCCGAACTCAAGTGCTGTACTGCCGAGGATTATTGCCCAATTTGGGTTGGACGTCTGAGGCGGAAACTCAGGAGTGGTCGTGAACTGAACCAATTTGGTGTAGGTGACGGTGACGTAGGAGTTTCCTGGCCCAAATAGGCCAAAAAACCTCAAAATTTTTGCTTCGGCATTTGCCGGACGTCCATTTATGGTAATTCCTGCTGATTGCCAATCAATGATGTCAGCGATGACCCTAGGTCGGCTTGATGTTGGCTCCAGCAAAGAGCTCGACTAGGACTTCAAACCCCGGCGTGCGTGATCAGGGTTGTATTCCGTTTACGATGTACTGATATGGTGAAACCCCAATATGTGAGGAAGAGGTCCTCAAGATAATGGGATGTGGATAGAGTTAAACCCCGAGAGTGATAAGATAGCAAGCGGGGTTTAAGGCGAGAATCAAGCCCAGGTTCAGATCAAAGCAGTGCCTGAGATTAGACAAGGTAGAATGTACTGCTACTTTTATACTAAAGGAAGTGCTTGGCGATCAAACAGTGCCTGGTAACTAATTAGTGTTTAGGGTTGATTTAGGTGTTCATCAAGCATGGAGAAGAGTGATCCATATGTGCTCTCCTGTACGATTGAAACGACCGTTGTGTCGGGTTCTTGTAACCCCTCGATTGCGGTAGCTCTCCTGTACTGCTGATCAGTAGTGCTCTTGTATTACCAATCAGTGGTGCTCCTGTATTTGAAAGCTTCTGGGTTTGTTGTTGATCATCGGGCTTTGAGACGGCTTCGGGCCCTGATCGTGCCGTTGTTCGGCCATATGGTTTGGGTGTGCCGAGGCTGGTTCACCGTCGAGTCCGCTAGCTGATGTGGCTTCAGGAGAAAGTTCTTCCAGTATTGGCCCTAATGGGCTCACTATGAGAAGAATGAAATGTAAAGGGCAAAGCAATGGGAAAGAAAAATCCCAGGAAAATCCAATCACCCCACCCCAAGTGGAACGGGGGAGCCCTGGATGAAATTCTGGAACCAGCTTTCAAGAAAGCAACGCAGGTGCATGCCGTGTGCGACCAGGTGTTCTATGCCTTTGGTTTGTGGGTCACTTTATGTTGATATTTGGAAGACTGTCGGCCAGACAGGGAACACTGAGGAAAAGATCACACCGATGTCAACAAGACTACGGTATGATTTGACGACAAGCGACGCAAGGGCGAGCTACAGAGGACACGAGGGTAGACGACAAGGTAAAACTAGCCTATGTAAGCATGGATCGGTCCGTGGTAAGCCGGCCGGGATTACAATATTGTGGTTGAATTTCCCACAATAGTACTTGCTTGGCTTGGATTGATGGTTGAACCAAGGCAGAGAAAAGTCGTTGTGGAACGGTTCAACAAAGTTGGAGGGATTACATGACTCGGAACATTGTGTCTCAACAGAAGAAGACTGCGTATTAGGGGAACCAGCAAAAGAAAGAAAGACAATGTATCAAATCAGCCATCACCCGACCCCGAGTCGAACGGGGAATCCTGCATTAGAGGTTTTACACCAGCGCATATGCGCAGGTGAAGTGCACACCCTGTGCGACCGGGTGTGCCTACATAACATTGGGAGTTAAATTTATGCAAGTGAAGGTTGGGTTAAAGTGGTTGAAATCGAACAGAGGAATCATTGAATTTGCTGAGGGCCAAAGTGGCTTTAAGGAGGTTCTGTTTCAGTATTGGGCTTGATGGGATATCGATGGCGAGGGTGGTTTACGCGAAAACCAGAATGCGAAGACGAAAGGCGTAAACGACGAAAAAGAATTGATGGTAAGGAACGAGCGCATCACCCGACCCCGAGTCGAACGGGGGTCTCCTGTTTGAGACTCAATCTTGATGTCAAAGTGGGGCAGGTGCACACCGTGTGCGACCGGGTGTCCTCTTTCCTTGTTTTGTAGCTGTATTTATGTGAGTAAAGGTTGCGCCTGAACAGCTCGCAGCTGCAGAGTTACTGTAAATTGTGGGGTTGAACTGCGTCGGAGTATCACGAAGTGCTATTGCGCGAGCGTTGTACCACCAAGATTCGGTGCGCGACGGAATCCAACAACGGCAGGGGAAAAAATGCGACGGTGCCAGATAATCTATGACCCGACCCCGAGTCGAACGGGGGGTCTCCTGCATTAATTCACATGATGGCCTGGTCAATCAAATGCAGGTGCACACCATGTGCAACCGGGTGTTCTCTTTCCTTGTTTTGCGACTGAGGTTACGCGAGTGAAAGTAGCAGCTAGCCGTGATTGAATTTGATCTGAGTGAAGTTGGTGGACGGTCGAGTAAGTTTTGCTGAGGGCCGATGTGCCTTCAGGAGAAATTTAGTTGGAGCATTGGTCCGGAGAGGATTGTGTGTGAGAGTGTATTACGAAAATAAGGATGAGGAAGGGAAAGCAACGAAAAACACCAAAAAGATTTCTTCGCGAAAGTACAGAACCCGACCCCGAGTCGAACGGGGGTCTCCTGCATGCAATCTCTCTAGTGCACGCCAAATTGAGGCAGGTGCACGCCGTGTGCGACCGGGTGTTCTCCGTCCTTGCTTTGTGGTTGGACTTATGTGATTGAGCGTTGGAGGTTGATTGAATGCTGATCAAGTCGAGCTGATTTGAAGTCTTTGAATTCCTGAGGGTTGCCTGGACTGGATAGGAGGAATTTTTGACCGGCCATGGGGAGGATTGGAAGACTCCTGCTGAGAAAAAAAGGACTTTGACGAGGAAGTTCCTACAGGACTTTTGGACTTGGGTTGACATTGAAGATTGAAAGATCGCTATGCCGAGACTTGTAGTACATACCCGAGAAATCGCCAGCCGTCGCCAGTGTTCCCCGTAGACTGACTTCTGAACACACTCACTGATTTCTCTTATATAGATCGTGCATCGGCGTCCCGAGGAATGGGCAAGCGAGAGTCCTGACACAGTGACGTCGAAGAGCGGTCAAAGCCGGCCGCAGGAATCCGCAGTCCAACTCCGAGCTCGGTGGTAGGTGGGTAAGTGGGAGGATACGTGTATTTGAGCCTTCCCGGCGGGCACAAACCGACAGAAAAAGTTAAAGCCGACTTGAAGACTCTTGAAACACGCTGTCCCCAACGAAATTTTGGTGAATTTAGCGCAGAAAATAGACCACGGTGAAGTAGAAGCGCTCCCAGATCATCCAGGTTGCATCCAGGCAACGCGTTGATGACAGCGGGAGCAAGGGAACACCGCCTCCGAAAAAGGCAACTGATTGACAGCGCGGCTCTGCACCGCCACACGAACACTCTTGGCTTTCTTGCACCCAACTCGGCTTCGCGCTGAAATGCACTCGGCGCCGCGGGTACCTGCTCGTCGTCCTCGCCGTCGTTATCAGCGGCCACTACCTCCTCAGCGTAACCACCACCTCCTACCCCCGCTTCCTCGCCTCCTCCTACAACGCCGCCGGCCCAAATCCAAACGCAAAGAACAACGTCCCGGATGCATATTACTACTCCCAAATCATAAACTCCACTCATACCCTCGAATTGGCCGAGAGGAAGAGGGCGAATGCGACGTTTGTGATATTGGCGCGGAATTCGGATTTGGACTCGACGGTGCGCAGTGTGCGGGAGGTGGAGGATCGGTTTAATAGGAGGCATGGGTACCCGTTTGTGTTGTTGAATGACGAGCCGTTTACGGAGGAGTTCAAGAGGTGCGTGCGGCGGCGTGCTGTCTGCCTTTATTAATTGTGGAATTATTTTGGCCAGACGACTAAACGCGGTGGCCTCGGGCGAGGTGTTCTATGGGCAGGTGCCAAGAGAGCATTGGTGTGTTCTATCTTCCTCTCCTTCATCTGCTTGCTCATGGATATCGACCGCAGGGTCCAACCAGACTGGATCGACGAAGACCGCGCGACAAAGGGCCGCGAACAGCTCGTCGCCGACAACGTCATCTACGGCGGCAGCGTCAGCTATCGCAATATGTGTCGCTTTAATTCGGGGTGCGTATTATTTATATTGGCTTTTGTTATTATTCTTTCGGTTGGGAGCGAATGTGGGTAGAGAGGGAGGGAGGAGCACGGTGGCAACCACAACGGGCGATAGTGTATACGCTAGTCCGCGCACGGTGGTGCTACGTGGCTCAAGCGCCTGGCGCCTATCCTTTGTGCATATGTGGCTCATACCCCCCGCTGCGCCCGCGCGCCTACGTTCTACATCATCCGCCGGCGTGGGGTGCGTACCTCGTCTCGTGGCAGACGGCGATATGCGTACGATACCCGCCATCCCGCACTTCAGCTTCGGGCGGTGGCGTTTCGGATTCAGATTCAGATGCAGATGCCGACAGGTGGGGCGCGGCGCTGAGGATCCCGGATGCCTTTCGTGCGCGGAGTGTGTACGGTGGATTCACGCTCGTCTACCGGCGGATGGACCGACTGTGGCCGCGCTGGGTCCTACCCCATCCAATGGAGGGCGGAGCGCTCGGCCCTCGGCCTGCAGCGAGCCCTGCACGCCGCTCGAGGCCTAGGGTGGAGCTACGCATTTGGGAGAGGCCACTTGCATCCGGACGGGCGGGCAGCCAGAGCGTGTTTAGGTCTACTTGCCGCAGCCGCATATATAGTCTAGGCGACAACACCCCAGACGAGCACGTACAACCGGGGCCCGCTCTTTCTTGGTCGTCGTCGTACCGCATCTTGTGTCTCTTTCTGTTTCCCTCCAATCTTTCTCGAGACTTTGTACCGCTGGTATTGCTCACTCACCGCCCTCCGCACCAACAGATTCTTCTTCCGCCACCCCCTCCTGCAGTCCTTCCGCTGGTACTGGCGCATCGAGCCCGACGTGCACTTCCACTGCGACGTCAACTTTGACCCGTTCCTCTTCATGCAGGACCGGGGGAAGGTGTATGGTAAGTGCGGTTCTGGCGTCTTTCTGTTTGTAGAGAGATGGGGACGGGGGAAATGGGGGGAGGCGGGGAGGCGGTTGGGGGAGCATGCGCGGGGAGAGGGGGAGGCGTGGTCGTATGCGGGGCCACGGATCCTCCTCGCGCCGGTGTAGATACGATACGGTGCAAGCGCGCGCGTCCTTCCTTCGTCCTCGTACGGGGTGGATGCCCCATGTTTTGGGCGGACCATGACAGCGAGGACGAGGCTGTGTGGAGCGGCGTGCTTGACGGAGAGCGGGTGCGGGTGGGGGCGCGGGCGCGGATCCAGGAGCAGGTGGGCGTCCGCCAGAGCCGCCTACGACAGACAGCCAGCCGGCGACTGGCGTTGGTATTGCGCATCGGGACTACGCAGCGTTGGCGTGGGCTGCCAAGGCAGCGAGCGAACGCTGCATATGTGCGTTGGAGTGCGTCGCGTGGTCGTTGCGCTTTCCCTTTGCTTCTTGGATTCGTGAATGGCGCTGGCTGCTTGCGGGGCACGGTGGCGGGCGGCGTAGGCGTTGTGCATGCAGCGGGATCCGAGCTGCGAGGCGATGCTGCGAGACGTGGCGCGTGGTGGTGAGCGTGCGCAGGTCATGCACACACACCCATGCTTGACGCGGAGCCGGGAGTGGGTACGGGAGGGATGGATGCTGCGGGTGCTCGCTAGAGGCGGGGAGGGCAACTCTTGCGCGTTGTGTCGGTGGGCCGAGGCGAGCGACGCGGTCGTGCTCGAGCTCGAGCGGCAAAAGCGGGCGGACGCGAGCTCAAGGAGGACAACGAGTCGCTCTGCGGTGCGCTGCGTCACTGGACTCTTGTCACCTTCCGTAGCGCGGGAGCGAACCTGGTTTTGGCTGCCCGTCGCTCCCCGACCTACCTGTGTTGTCTCACTTCGCACACCCCAGCACGATTTGGCTCGTTCTTTGAGGGGGGGCGGTCGTTTTCTGCTTCTCCGCTGTATTCGCATTCCCCCTCTACTTGCCTTTTACTTTACTTCCTTTCCGTCTCAAACAGTATTATTGGTGTATACTAACGCATGCATACGCATCGCAGGCTTCACAATCACGATGTACGAGTTTGACAAGACGATACCGACGCTTTGGGACACTGTCAAGGGTGCGTTTCCCTCCTTCCTCTCCCTGCTCCCTCTACCTTCCCCCTGCCCTCGCCCCACCCACTCCCCCCCCCTCCCTCCCCCTCTCTCCTCAGCGCACCGCACATATACCCCTCTCCTTACCAATCATGATAAAGTATAAGTTCAAGTGTACTCACGCACACACACACCCACAGAATTCATGAAGCTCCACCCGGAACACGTCGCCAAGGACAACGCGATGGGGTTCATGAGCGACGACGGAGGGGAGACGTATAATCGGTGTCATTGTGCGTTTGCGTTTTGCTTTTTGTTTTTCGTTTTCGTTTTAGGTTTTCTTTCTTTCTCTTTTTTTTGGGGGGGGGATTGGGCGGGGAAGGAAGGGGTGTGTGGAGGGAGGGTGTGTGGAGGGAGGTGATGTGGAACAGGGAGCAGGAAGGGGGAGACGATAGCGAGAGCGGCGAGCTTGTAGTGTTGTTCATCCGCGGGACGCTGCGGTCGACGGAGGCTGCTGGAGCCGCGGGGGGTCGACCACGTTGCTACCAGTGCCACGTTGCTACCAGTGGGCGGCGGCAATATCTGGATCGGCGAGTTCTGTTCTCCGGGGCGACCAGCGCGGGTCACCGAGGCTCGTGCTGGTGGTGTGATAGACGGAGGGCGTCGTGTGCGTCACCGGGCGGACGGGCTCGTGGAGCTTCGGGCGGGGCCGCATGTCCTCGTGGGGCCGTCATCCGCATCGCCCCAGTCAATCGGCGTGTAATGGGCGTAGAGCGCCAGTGGGTAGTGCATCCTTGCTAGGTGCTCGCGCTGCCACGGAGAGCCGGGACCGTACAGCGCGGACGGCGGTTGTGGGGCACAAGGTACCCGCTCGACTCTAGTCCTGCTGGTGCTCAGCACGGTGATACTTCTCATATGAATTGTTGTCGTCGCTACGAGTCGTTTGGTCTCGCGCCCATCGCGCTGGCGCTGGCTCGTGGGTCGGGAGTCGTCTCGCCTTGAGCAGCCTCGGTGCAGATGTCGAGTTTATACCGTTGCCGCGCAAGCTGCTTTTCGTTGGACGACTGGCCTTCCCTTCTCTATCCCCTCCCTTCCTGTAACTTACCCATCCGCTGACCCTCCCTCCCACCAAACAGTCTGGTCCAACTTTGAAATCGCCGACATGAACTTTTGGCGCGGACCGGCCTATACGGACTTCTTTGCGTTTTTGGACTCGAAGGGCGGGTTTTATTATGAGGTGCGTTTGCGGTTGGACGTTTCTGTCTTGCTTTGTGGGGTCGGCATTGGTGTACGACGCGGGATCGGGGCAGGACGCCATCGGATGGACGGCCGTGCAAAGCCTCCTGCTTCTACACTGTTCCCCCTTCTTCGTCTTGACATAGGAAACTGAGTTGACGCCTTTCCTTCTTCTGCAGCGTTGGGGCGATGCGCCCGTCCACAGCATCGCCGCGGGGATCTTTGCGTCGAAGGACCAGATTCAGGTGTGTACCATTCTTTCCTCCATCCAGCGCTCAACGTAACGCACCCGCAGTTCTTCGAAGAGATTGGGTACGAGCACAACCCGTACACGCATTGTCCTAAAGACCCCGGGATGTGGGAGCGCGGCAAGTGTGGGTGCGATCCTGCGAGGAGTTTTGGTGCGTTCTCTTACTCGCTTTTTCGTTTTCTTGCGCGGCTAACCAACGCTGCGCAGACTACGACGGCTACTCGTGCATGCGGCAGTGGGACAAGTTTGTGGGGAATTGAGCGCCATGCGGCGTTCTTTTCTTCACTTACTGGCTCCTACTGGTTACGGCACGGACATGGTTCTGGTCAAGACGCAAGACGCGGCAAGACGCGGCACGATACGAAGAAAGATTAAAAGCAAGGCTCCTTCCTACTACTCCTACTCTCTGCTTCTTATCCTCCATCCTACGCACTGCAAACGTACCCACATCGTAATCCCAGTGGAGGAGAAGGAGGGTGGGGTGTGATTTCTATTCGGAAGGGAAGCGATGGGGCAGCACAGACTACACTCTACCACCACCGCACACACGGACGTTAATTAGTCCAGCAATACTTTAGATGGGGACGGAGAATTGTTGCATATGTACTTCATACTGTTACCTTCATGGATGTCGAGTCATGTATATTATAAGTTATCCCGCGAGGAACGGGCAGAAATATTTAAATCAGGCGGCAATGCGACTGTCGTCCGCCGGCCTCTCTCGCCGCCGCGCACCCGCCTCATTCCCGTCAACCCAGCAAACGACGATGACGGCCCCTCTGCGCCGTCTCCACCGTCGCTTTCCAACATCTCCGGCAACAACCACGGCACATCGCGCAACGACAACATCAGCTATGCGCTGAGGGGATACTGGATTGAGCCGGTGTTGGAGGGTGAGTGTCGCGTTTTGGTCACTCTTCCTATTTTCTACTTGCGCCGATTTATTTTGTGGGCTAATGAACGTGAACACCAGAACGCCTCCCCCCTCCCAAATCGCACGCACGGTGCTCTCCATGCGCCAGACGATGAGCAGACGGAGGACGTGCGCCTTGGTCGATTTGTTGAGTGGTGCGTGCACATTTTTTTCGTTGGCGTTGAGATTCGTTTTCCTTTTGCTTTAATTTTTTGCTCTGGTCGACGTCGTCTGCACCACGCCACGGCGCCCTTTGATTGGCGCCCGCCGCCCGAGTTAGCGCTACCCTCGTTCCACACCCTAACGTTCACATGCGGGCTCTAGTCCGCGCGCGTCTTCGTTCCCCGCGTCGCCTTCATTCGTTGGGCTTTCGACTTTGCTTGACTTTTACAGTTACTTGCTTGGATGCGCGCTGGTGTCGGAATGTCGTGTGCGCTTGCACCTCGCCACGAGCTCAAATTTATGAACGCCCGAATAATGCTGCCTCGTTCCGCAGTGCAACGCGAAGGTGTCCACGCGCGGCCTTGATTCCCCGCCCGTCGCTGTCGCCGTCCACGTCCGCGCCGGGACGTGCGGGTCCAGCACGATTCGCGCTCTTCTTCCTTCAGGGATTTCCTCCATAGCGCGGCACTGGCGCTCGCGGGATGCGCATCGCGCTCGCACGTAGCGCGCCACGCGGCGTCCTTTGCCCGCGTTCGCCTAGCTTTGTTTTCGCCCTATCCCGGTGCCCGTAAGCGCCAGGACTCGGATTTCCGTGACTGCATATGGCCCCCGCCCCCCACGGGTCTGGCGCCGTCACGCGCCTTGCTTTAAATCCGGGTCTGACGGGATTGTCCCGCTCTTTACTTTCGGGTCTGTAGCCGCGCTTTGACACCCAAAATTAGCGCCGGGTGCGCTGTGCATTCTCTCCCACTGCCTCGTCGTATTGCACTCGCCTACTGCGCTACGCATACCCTTACTACCTCCCCGGCGCGTCCCGCCAGCGCCCATCTCCGCTATCCTGCGGGTACCGCGACGGATGCGCCTCTGACGCGCGATTTCGCCCTGGCGCCCAGTGCTATTCTCGTCCTTCGCGGCGTGTCCTGTCTGGAAAACGGTTGGGCCAAGTCTGCGTTGTGGTCCTTCGTCCTTCGTTCCTGTGTTTCACCACCAGCGCGGTTGCCAAACCTGCTCCGGCTTACCCACCGCGCTCGTGCTCGCGCGGCGGCGGGATCGCTTCGGCGCGATGCTAGGGCGCACCTTCTTCTTGTTTTCTTTCTCTTCCTTCTTTCGGATGTGTGTATGCGTCCATACTCTTTTTCTTCTTCTTCCTGCGCTCTCAGCCCCAGTCAAGTGCGCGCGCGCGCGTGCCTGAGCCACGTACCCGCGCCGGTCGGCGGGTGGCAGGATCTAGAACCGTGTTTGGTCTCCCGCCCCGCGCGCGTACGTGCATGCATTGCGCGTACTCGGAATGGGGAGCGCTTGTGGACCACTGTTGGGTGGTGGCGTTCGGCGTGTCCCGCTCTCGCCCAGATCGCGAGGCGGCGCAGCGCCGCCCTGGTACTGGTGCCTTGCGTTGGTCGTTCGGGATTCGGGACGCGTTCGTTGCTCGATACGCGGTGGGATGAGACGGGATCCGATGCAGCCCACGCGTGCGATGGCGTGCGCGTTCATACCTCCGTGCATGCGTGCAGTAGAGATGCACCTACCTGTGTGCTCGCAATTGCAGTTGTGCGCCAGGTGTCTGCGGGCGAGTCGATCGATCACTGATGCTCCGCGCCTCGGGGTGTCTAGGGGAGCGGGCAAGCTGCGTGGCGCTGCACCGGTACTTGCGGGTCGCATGAGCTCTGTGCGGGATGTGTAGGTACCGGGACGTGAGGGGGGGGGGCGGCGCGGGTCACATGTGGGATTGTCGCGACGCGACCTTTGCGCGGGGATGTAGCGTGGCGTGGTGCTCGATGCTCTCTGACTATTCGGGGCTCGTCTGTGTGTGTGCGCCTCCTTCCTTTCCTTCTCTCTTTCTGCCACTCTCATTCTTGCTTTTATTTACTTCATCTTTTTCACGATGATTGCGAATTGCCTAATCGGGAAACTCACCGTATTTTGCAGGCGAGACGTGGAACGTGCTCAAGATCGGGTTCCAGCTGAAGCAGGTTCGTTCTCCTCATTCTTTATTCTTATTTTCCCTTTCCTTCCTCTTTTCACAGCATTACTTTTCTCCCTAATTTTCATTTCACCTATCGCTCTCCACCGCCCTCAGCTGCCCGTCCCACGCTCTCCTGTATTCCATTACAACTACTCCCCCCCCCCCTAACCTAACCTCTATCGCTTTCACTCTAGGCACACAAGCCGGATGCGGTGCCGCACGTCCTTCGTGTGAGCGGTGCAGTGGAAGAGAGGCTGCCGGTGGTGGCGGCGCGGGATATGCTGGGCATGCGGGTACGGTGTGCGCGCGCTGCTGTGGTGCGCTGCACCGGTTTTCGTAATCGAGCGGGGCGCGGAAAGGGTGGTGGACGGGCGCGTGTGGTCCGCATTCCAGCGTCATCGCAGCGGGGTGGAGGTACAGGGTGCAGAAGCGCGCGCACGCGTGTTCGTGAAGGCGGTCGCACACAGTCGCCTAGGGGAGAGAAGCTGAAGTGGCCCGGGTCTTCCGGACTGGGCATAGGAGGACGTCGCTCGTGGACGATAGCGTTTGCAGTGCGCGTGGGCGGTGCCTGTGGGCGGAGCTCACTGCGAAGATAGAACGGGGTGCGTCGCGCACTACGGGCCCGCGCGGATGGTGGAGCGGGGCTTGTGCGCGGGGTGTGAAGGGGACGCGGATGGGGTGGAGGGCTTGCGCCGTTCCGCGAAGGCGCACCGCGTCGTGTAACAGTGCAGGTAGAGCCTCTCCTCGCTATTTTCGTTGGGTGCCCTGGAGCCGCGGTCGCGGTTACATTTCGTTATACCAGACATCTATCCCTGTGGCGCTCAAAGCACCCGTTGACAGTTGCATCAGAGTACATCCCACCCTCCCTTTGTTCCCTGAAAACGGCGGGGTGTTCGTGTGTATATACAACTTGCAAATGGCGATTTGTGGGTGTTAGTTGGGGCATTCAACCTGCGGGGATCAGTGTTCCCAGGTGACTCCACGTTTGGCGTTTTCACAGACCGTGATACTCTTTCTATGTCGGTTTCTTTACTTCTACCACAACTCCCGGAGTGTGCTTCTATGTGGTTCCCATGCATCTAGTAGATTTATTTGATCTATCTCTGGTTTGCGTCGTTTTGCGTCACAATTTTATGTGCACAATGTAACTCTAACGCTCTCGTTCGTTTGCATTGTGGCGCGGCAGCCCTCATGCAATTTCGGAGCGTACTCCCCCTCATTTTTTCTTTGTGATATATTTCCTTTGTGTTGCTGCGAACTGCGACGCGCGTAAGAACTCGTGACGAAGGCAAGTGTGGCATATATCATAAGTACCCAATTGGAATGAATATTCCCAAGACTCGGTCCCGAGGTATAAATGACACAAGGACAATGAATCCCCTCGTCTTCTCGACGTCTTCTGCAAGATGCCCCGTCAACCAACTATAAGTGAAATCCGCTTGCACAATATCTCAACAAGTGTGGCCATCACAGCCAGCACCCTCAATGTCCTGGTCACCACTCTCAAGATCCCTGGGCTAGAAGCTATGGCAAATACCATACAATCACTGTTGAAAATGGTGCAGGTATGTTACCCAAACAAATCTGCGCCAGAGTGGCTCTGAGATGGTGTTCTAGACTATCAAACAGGATAAAAATGAATGTGCCGAGCTGATGGAGCAGACCTACATCATCCTCAACGCGATTATTGGGGTCTATATTAAGTCGGATACCGGTACAGAATTACCACCAACATGTTAAATGAAATTGCAAATTTCACTCCGTAATCTTCCATTCTTATAGACATCTACATGGCTCACTCAGTGCATTTAGGACCCTGCACAAAATTCATACATTTGTGGAGGCGCAGCAAAATGGCAGCGAGTCAAGAAGTTCTTTCGACAAGGGGAACTGAGTGGGCTACTGAAGGATTGCAAGGCGGGATTGGAACAGGCACTTAAGTTCTTTCAGGTAAGTACTACTGTGCATGTGCAACCAAGTCCACCCACTCAAGATGGTGCACAGATTAAATTTTTCAATATTCTGTCCACCGCTAGGGAAATGGAAGAACAGGCCCAAACCAGACACCAGGAGGTACTGAATATAATTGAGACAATATCCAGTTCAGACTCAGAACCATCTGTATGTGAGCACATTGTTCAGTAGGATTATAATAACAGGTGTACAGATTAGCAGCATCTATTCTGGCTCATTCGCAAGGTGATCCCAAACTGGTTCTCTGATGGGCATACTCATGGTTGTCATAGCTCCAACTCTATCTCAATGTTGCCAGCAGAGCCCAAATATTCTATGGTCGTGAATCTGGGCTTGCAGATATCCTCAAACAATTCAGTCAAGGCACTCCTAGGATAGCGATTTTAGGTGCTGGTGGGATGGGGAAGACCAGTCTAGCAAAAGCTGTCCTGCACCATGAAGAAGTCATTACAAAGTACCAAGGAAATCGATGCTTTGTTGCCTGCGACACTGCATCGAGCAAGGTGGAACTAGCAGGCCTCATTGGGGCCCATCTTGGGATGAAACGTGGTAAAGACCTCACTCGTGCAGTGCTCCAGCACTTTTCAGATGGACCATCCACCTTCTTAATTCTTGACAACCTCGAGACTGTTTGGGAGCCAACTGAATCCCGCAAGGATGTTGAGGAGTTCCTTTCTCTGCTCACAGATATAGGCAGTCTAGCATTGATGGTGTGTACTTTCCTCTCTGTC